>JALIZH010012019.1:0-49453 GCA_030522465.1 Rhipicephalus appendiculatus
CGCATCACCGCTAAAAGTTCGTAATACGCATGGGGGGATAACCTCGTAGTCTAGAGCACCTTGTATGGCCCGAAGTATCGCTGAAGTAGATTTTCGCTGGGTACACGTCATCTTATGGGCTTCCAGACCAACACACGGTCGCCGGCCGTCATCGTTAGGTTGTACCGGTGGTCTTTTGCGCTCGGTCTTTTGCCGGCCCTGGATGCACAAACGGGCGAGTTGTTGGGCTTCTTCGACGCGCGCAAAGTAGACGGTGGTGTTGTGGTTTTCTTCGTCGATGACGTTGGGTAGCATGGCGCCGAGCGCCGTTGCCGGTTTCCTTCCGTAGACCAACTTGCACGGCCATAGGCGTGCGCAGGGTTTCCCTTCATGTGAGGGGGGGGGATGTTCATCGCCGCGCTTCCTATCTCTGAAGTCACAATACGGGGCTGACTTCACGTCCACCCCCTTTCTGGTTACCGGGGGGCGGGGGGGGCAATCACCCCTGCCCTCCTCCCCGTGCGCACGCCTATGTGTGCGGCATCATCTGCGTCGTTTCTTGCGCAGCCTTGTTGTATGCGAAGGTCTAGTGCGTCTTGTGTTCGACGCCAACGTGCATGGTCCGCACCTCGGCGATGATCTTATTGGACGCTCGGTGAGGCCATTTGTCTGCGAGTGGTAGGCCGTGGTTCGGCGGTGGCTTGTCTGACGATATCTGATCACCACCTGAATTAGGTCAGTAGTAAAGACTGTACCTCTGTCGGTGACGGGTGACCTCTGGGGCACCATGACGCAGGACGATGTCCTCAACGAAGAACTTGGCTACCTCCGCGGCACTACCTGTGGGCAGGGCCCTTGTCTCAGCGTAGCAGGTGAGGTGTTGGAGAGCTACAACGATCCATTAGTTTCCGGAAGTTGACGTTGGGAACGGCCGCGGTAAGCCCATCCCGATTTTCTGGAACGGCCGGCAAGGTGGGTCGATGATATGCAGTAGTTCGGGTGGCCTAGTCAGTGGTTTCTTACGTCGCTCACAATCTTGTCAAGTCCTTACGTAATGGGTGACGTCAGCAGTGTGGCGTCAGAAGCCAGTAGTACTTTTTTTGATGCGAAGCATCTTATGCTCGGGGCTCTGTCCGTCCCTCCCGCGTCCCGCGTCCCCCGTCCCGCGTCCGGCCTCTTTCATGAAGTAGGGAAGCACCCATTATGCGAACCAGGACACTGTAGTAATATGAAGGCCGTCAGCCACTATTACAGTCATCAAAGTCATGGCCGAGAGCACAGAGAGGCTGCTTAGCAATGGCTAGGCAGGTGGTGTCTGTCGCCCAGGTTGACCGCATTCCTTGATCTTGCTTGCACGTGTTTGGAGGGGGCTTAGTCCGTCCCTCCTTACCGCGTCCGACGCCACCACAGCGCATGCGCGTCCCCTCCCCCCTCTCTCTCCTACGCTCATCCCCCTTTGTCTCCTCTAGGAATCCTCTACTCTACGGAGCGGCCCCCCGCGTCCCACACCCCCCTACAGCGCATGCGCGTACCCTCCCCTATCCTGTCCTACACTCACCCCCATTCTCTACTCTAGAGAGAACGTCGAACGTTACCTAGAGAAAGCAATGGCACAGTACACACAGACATACAGCCACACGCCCTTCGTGCTTGCGGGTGACTTCAACGTGGATATAACCACGAACGACTGGCTCGTCCACCACATGATAGACGTGTACTCGTTGCGACGCATTTCCGACGACAACATACAACCGACAATCATAAGGGGAACGTGCATAGGCCTCATCTTCGCAAACTTCACAATGAAAACTCTTCAAAAGCACCCCTGACGCTACACTTAACCGATCACAAGGCCGTCGTCTTCAAAGCGCCCCGTGCACCGACGCAAGTAATCGCACACGTTCCCTAAATAAACACGCAACCACCACATTCTCCGTCTTCTCTTATACATTCTCATTTATCCTTTCAATAAAATTCCCGCTCAAGCTATCCATCTCTCCGCTGCTTCACATCCACACATGCTTCCCTTTAGCGGGAGATGGCGAATTTTTCTTGCATTCCTGCTAGTGTGCGCGATAATGGAAGGTATCGAGCCGTCAGGTCGCGTGTAAAGTTTCCAGAAGCGCTAGACGCAGCGCTGGAGGTATAACAAGCAGGTAGTTTGTTCAAAGTGACGGGAAATACTTGTTGGAGAGAACGTATTTTCACGTGAAAACCGACGGCACTCCTCGCTTGAATATCTTTGCAACAACGGTGGTCTTGCCCTCGAGGTATTCCACAAGCTAGGCCTTTGAGTTCCGTGTCGGCTCGCTGCCGTTCAGCCAAATCTTCGGCTCTGAAGGTTCCCAAAATTGGACGTGCTTCCACCTTAGGAATAGCACACTAGGTCACGGTTCGGAACACTCGTTCGCATCAGGGAGACGCCGAGCTCGTCCTAGCTGGTCTGGTGGCAACAGCTCGGGCCTTCTGGTTTATCAGATCGAACGTTTTGCTCTCGGACTAGCTGGCCGCGCTCTTCCTCAGCCCGCCACCGTTCCAAACATCACGAGCTTCACATTCGTCCATCTCTTCCGTGCACTCACTTCGTCTTTTCGGTTCTGTTTTGTGTTTCTGTCGTCGGTAACGGTCTCTTAGTACAGTGTGACACAAGCGCTGCCTTTATTCAATACGCAGATAATCTGCACACTGAAGAACACAACTAGGTATGTCCAGGCAATTAAAGCACTAAGTTGTTCTAAGTATATCGAAACTACAAGTGTCCCTCACTCTGCGTCACTTGACGTCTGGGTGAGGACTGCGATGCGATCTACCGTTGGCCGCTTACGGTGGCTGTGGGACGCTGCCCCCTGCCCTTCAGTAGTTGCGTCTACTATGACCGGCGTCTCGGCTAACGTGGCAGGCGCTTTGCTGACGAGGAAAGGTGCTCTCACGTTGTGCGACTCCGGTAGGGTGAAGCGCGTGCGAGTTGGGAGTCGTGGTACGCCCAGCCCACTCTGGTCCATGAGTATCTATCGTCACGCATGAGCCAGTCATAGCTTGTCCATACTCAGCGGTGCAAGCTCTCACTAGTCACTGCAGCCAGATGCTTTGCCCGCCAGCCGGTGGTCAACAGCTCGCCGAGGCTGGTACCTGGACAGGCTCTTGTTTGACCTCTGCAATACTGAGGCAGAACTCACACTACCCGATCTTCAGCCATGTTCTCCCGAGCTCACCCATTTTGCCACGACGTTCCTCAACACGTGCGCAAGCCTTCTAAGATGGCGTCCCCGCGCACACCTCACGCTCCTTTCTCATCTTGGACTTCCATTTCTTTGCGTTACAGATATTTCTCTTCTCTTCTGTCACTTCTTGTGTCATCCCTGGCAATTTGCTATTGGCTAATAGGTTGCTATCCGCCACGTCATGCCAAATAGCAGACGCAGACAACACCGAAAATCGTAAGCCGAAACCACTGTATGAAAATGGGCGCTTTGAAGAAATGAAAACTTCGTGACCCACTATTAAATTCGGCTTGCCGCGAAATACTGCGTGACTGAGGCTGAACTGCCCACAGATTGTAAGCCTTCTGCTTGATGTACTTCTTAAGCAAACCCAAAGGGCGAATAATGACCCCTTTTAATACAGATATTGCCGAGACACACGTGTGCTATTGTAGTATGCATTTATTTGGCCTCCTGGAGTTTTGTTTTTCTATTTGTTTTACGCCATTTTTTTTTGGTTTTGCAAAAATGTACTGCTGTATCATCATTCTATGCCAAAATCCCAACCATTTGGCAACGATCTCAAAGTAAATGGAAAAAAAAATGCGCTGATTCATTGCATTGAAAACAGTGTATTGCTAAAATATTTCGGAGAGAAAAACCATTTTTCGTCTTGAGAGAGCCTTCAGGTTTTTTGCATAATGTCGTTGTGAATGTTGTTTTTCAAAAAAAAAAAAAACCTTCTGAGAGTATCATGTCTTGTTTCAATACCAAACTTGGTTCAGATAGTAAGCAAACATGTTTATGTAAGTTCAAAGCTCGACCATATCACTGCAATTTTTCTGCCATATACGCCTCTCAAAAATTCCCAAAATGTTTTATGTTCGTATTTTTTTCCTTCGAATATTGGCCTATGTACGGACATCTGAACCTAAAAATAGTAGTCCACAGCTGGTATATTTTGCGTTAAAATAGTTTTAGACAACTTCTGTTTCAAAATTTTATTAGAAGAAATCACACATGTGAGAAAATCGTCATTTTGATCGACATTGACACGCAGTTTAAACCACGTGGTTCTGCAACTAAAATTCAGCTTGAACGTGAATTTAAATGAAATAAATTGTTCTTCCACGTGTCAAGTTGCATCAATAAAATCTTCGCTTTAAAGAATAAAACAACTTCTGAAATTCCTCATTCACAAATATCTTCTCATTTGGTCGTACGGCAGATTCCTCATTGAAGTTCGTTCTTGCCGCCAATGGGGGAACTTTAAAAAATTGCACTATTTTGTTGACTGTCTTTTTCTTGAACTGCGCATTTATGAATGGCCGTACTGAACATTTCGATCTCTCTAAAGCTGCTTCACTTTCGAGTACCAACCTTCGCACCTAGCCACGACTACTTCAGCTCTTGTGTATACAGCTGCATTCTGGGACCACAGTGATGCGTGGCACTAAAAACGAGATAACGTATACCTGTTTTTTGCAATCAGCACCATTTAGTTCCTTGAAATGCTGAAATTTAGCACCCACTTATGCACTGAAGAAAATGTCATGCTTACCTATGCAATACTCCTATGGCCGCAAACATGGCACCACAACATGTTTTGTCTTCCTGCGTGTGCCATTTCCAACTTATGACATCAACAATTATAGTTGGTGCAACTAGAATGATGAATGTGATGTCAAAGTACATTTTTTGGCCATGGTATCCATACAGGCAGCATAGCAGTAAATCTAAAGCAGAAAAAGGAGAGAAGGTTATATAGATCAAACGCAAGTGCCACAAGCATAGCGGCGCGATTTATTAAGGCATGGATAAACAAATTCTGTCACAAGTTAAATAGTGCACGCAATATGATTACTTGCTTCAAATGCACCGACAAAACTAGATTTTGGGGTTCATTATGGGGATTTCGACAAATCTAGCACTACTTCACACACGATGCAGTACATCCCTTCAAAATTTCATAGTAGAGCTTCATCCATGGGCTAAGTAAAATGCCTGTTGGACTATTCCGTATTGAACGTCAAATAGTGTCCGAATTAAGCTCTGATGATAGCTTATTGATGGCGTTTTATGGAACGATCGTTATAACGTTCATAAAGCACCTGTATTAATGTTTAGGATTGCGCTATTGAAGTTGTTATTATTTTACTGCAAACAAACACAGTGCTCTCCACCATATTCTTCTTCGTCTTTTTCTTCGGCCAAGTCCATAGTCATTGTAAATTCAACGCCTCTCCCATGATCTATATTTACCCATTTCCTACGTAGCTGGTATTTTTTATGCCTAGCAGGCCATCCACGTAACATTGCGCTGGCCAGAGGTACATTTCGTAATCCTTAGTACATATCCTCTAACTTAAGGCACGGGTTAGACTGGGACTGTAACCGACCTGTTCTTACTGAGGCCTCAGCCTCAGTAAGAACACTAGGCCAAGTTACGCACCTTGAAGCGTAGGTCGGCAAAACTTGTGGAGCTCACTCAGACTCACTCATGAAATATATTTTGCGCTCAGGGCTCACTCGGACTCAGACTCACCAAAATTTTCCTGAGCCGGGCTCACTCGGACTCACACTCACCAAAATTTTCTTCAACCGGACTCACTCGGACTCATACTCACCGCAACATAACTCACCCGGACTCACTCAGACTCGGACTCATGGCTCGATCTGAGTCTGAGTGAGTCCGATTGAGTCGATTCATGAGTCCGTTAGTCTAGAATTAACTTTTTCGACCATGGTGTCAGAGCTCTTTAACACCAATATCTCACGTAATCGGAGCTTTTTCGGCACCTTTTGATATGTACCTTCGATACGAGTTATCAGTGCTCGCAAATCAGTGAGGTCATTTTTCTTGAAAGGCATGACAACATAAGATATATTTATTTACAACTTCCCAGGAAAAGTTAACGGGGGGGTCAAGGCACCTCCTTACGTAATTGGCGCCTCTGATCAATGAATATTGAAATGGTTCATGAACGACACTGCTTTGGAATATGTGTGAGTAGACGTGAGTAAAACCGTGAATCCTGGCAAGTCTGATAGTAACGCTGAAGATCAGTAGATATGACCATAGGTCGGCAAGAGAAGGTGTAACTCACTCAGACTCACTCAAGAAACATATCTTGCGCTTTGAACTCACTCGGACTCAGACTCACCAAAATTTTCCTGAGCCGAACTCACTCGCACTCACACTCACGAAAATTTTCTTCAACCGTACTCACTCGGACTCACACTCACCAAAATATTACTCACTCGGACTCACTCAGACTCAGACTCATGACTCGATCTGAGTCTGAGTGAGTCCGAGTGAGTCGACTCATGAGTGAGTTCGCCGACCTATGCCTTGAAGCATGCGCGTCACCATATAAGAAGCAACGGCCAGACCAGACTCGTTCGCCGTAAAACTGGATATGCCTTACCCGTTTGGCACACTCACCACTCATGCATAATTCGTACTACAGAATCCGTGTAAGAACGCGCTCTTCGCTTTATGTTTTCTCACTACTCACGTAATTCTAGCCCCACGATTCTTAGAATTCCCATTGAGATCAGGAACTTGTCGCACCATCGTGAAATGAACCGTCTTTCCCTCTAGCACAATCTTTACCATCATCCAATTCATCACCATTACTTTTTTCGCAGATGGGAATCTATTTTTTCCCCACCGCGAACAGCAGTTTAAAGTGATGCGCTCCACACGCTACTCCCATAGGTTTCCAAATTTGTACATACCACGCACTCCATTCGAGTAAGCAGTCGTTATACATCGCCACCGAAACTAACATAAAAAAGTTTGAAGAGTTGCGACACACGTTCTGATGTTCATTGGCCCTTGCTCAGCCCACCCATTACAAAGTGCTGCGGCGTTATTAACCATAATTAAGAGCATGAGAAACAACAACGTGTGCAGATGCGCCCATTGCCTCGCGGACGCGGTGGGTACTTCACTGATTCCCAGCTTCAGAAATTACGCTGTAGTAGGCGCTTCGCAGCTGCAATTGCAAGAGGCATGCTTTCTAGGAGAGTTTTCAACGGTGAATGTTACGCGTACAGACGTCCCTTTCTTCGCGGTATGGTTGAATCGAACCCTCAGAAAGGAAGGCATGCTAGTGAATGACAAGACAACGCAAACAGGGCGAAATCACGCTATCGAGTGCTACTCTTCAAGGCAAAGCTCAAGTGTCCTGAAGCTATTTTCATGTGCAGTTAGTACAAGGATGCGGAGAAAAAACAAGACATACACAGAGCACGACCCTGAAGTTATTGCGGCACTCTAGAAACATTCATGAGAGCATAGCATTCACAAGTCTCCAGATACTTTGTGCGTGACGCTTTATTCAGTATCAAAGCATTCTCACCCGAAAGAGCTTTCGGTAGACCCTTTGTGCTACAATGCGCCGAAGGCTGAAGACTACGAAAAGTTAGTTTCGCCGCAAGGGCAAAGCAATGAATGCGATAGCAACAAATTGGGATGCCATGTGAAGAACAGCAAGCAGATCAAAACTTGGAGCGCGCTGCTCAAGCTCAAAGGACGGAAAAAAGAGCACACAAAGGACGAGCGCTAACTAACAACGTTCACGGCTCGACCCTTAACGCGTGCTCAAACACAAAGGAAGCACGAAACAGACACACAGGTAGGCACAGGACGAGCGCCAACTAACAAGTGTCACAGTTGTTATTTCACTGTGTTTCAACAGGGCGCTTTTTTTTCGCATACTCTGCAGCGAGCTAACTGACCTTTGAGCGCTCTGTAACCTCAACGCAATATTTTCGTTGAAAGCACACGACGTACAAACTGCCCATATCAAAAAATTGAAGGACACTTTGTACATTCTAAAGTGTGTTCGGCGAAAGCGTGTGGCCGTTCCACTGACTATGCCATGTCTTTTTTTTTTTCTTTTACACTCTCAGTGGGATAACACACAAAGCGAATGTGTGCGTGTTTTCTTTTTTCAATTTTTTTTACCGCGAGTCGCAGCGTAGACGCGAGACTAATCTTCCTCCGTTCGCATGCGTTAGTATTTTCTCGCGCTTTGTGCATCGTGCAAACGCCATAGCGTTCCAGCGCTTAAATTGACGGGCCCTTTGTAAATTCGAAGGTGTATTCCGTGAACGCCTGTGTCCATTGAGACGGCGTCGGTCAGAATGATTGCAAACGCTGGGCACAGCGAAGCTACGCAAGCAAAGAGCTAGCGCTGTAGAGTCCGACGCGACCGGCGTCCGCTTGCGCATTCCGGCGGCTACCTGGCTCCGTGCCAGAGCTCGGATGGACGGGACGGACGGACAGACAGACGGACGGACGGACGGACGGACGGACGGACGGACACTGGACGGATGGACGGACGGACGGACAGACGGACGGACACCGGACCGACAGACGGACGGACGGACAGACGAACGGACATCGGACGGACGGACACTAAACGGACGGACGGACAGACACCGGACGGACGGACGGACAGACAGACAGACGGACGGACGGACAGACGGATGGACGGACGGACACCGGACGGAGGGATGGACGGACCGACAGACGGACGGACGGACAGACGGACAGACGGACGGACGGACAGACGGACGGACGGACGGACGGACGGACACCGGACGGACAGACGGACGGACACCGGACGGACAGACGGTCGGATGGACGGACACCGGACGGACACCGGACGGATGGACGGACGGACGGACACCAGATGGACGGACGGACAGACGTACGGACACCGGACGGACGGACACCGGACGGACACCGGACGGACGTCAGCATGAGACATTAAAGGCTTTCGCCTTAAAAGATAAGCGCGCGCGAGCGTGCTCATGGTCACGGGCACGGGCGCCTACGCCCCGTAGGGCAAAGTGCAGGTCGACGAGCCAACGCATCGCAATGAGTGGGGCGCCGAGCGTGCACTTCGCCCATCTTGCTGGTTCGCTGGTAAGGCAGATAACACGCCGATATTCCTCGGAGATCGCCGCACCGCTAGCAGTAAATGGTGTATATAAGTAGCTCGCCGTTAGTACGCTAATGGAAGTGCGCTTCTGTGGCCGAGCGGCTAGCGCCGCGCACTCCGGAGCGAGAGGCCGCCCGTTCGATTCCGCGCGTCGAAAAGAAAATTTTGCTGAATTATTTTTCTCTGTGGCTTTTATGTATATAAATATTATTATACATATACGGGACATGACGGCGACGGCGACGGCAAAGAGCAACCAAGAGCGTCCCTATATTTGCTATCGTAATAAAAAAACTCACACGCTCTTTTATATATCCGCTTAAGACGACTCGAAGGGGAAAGCCATGTTCTCCTTCTCTTCAGTCGATGTATTGATCCTAGCCCGCCACCCACTGAAAGCTCCACGAAGCCATAACGCTGATAAGACAGGTACCACAAAAAGAGGACAGGACGCTGTCTGCATCTAACGGGGATTTGCACTGCCTGCAGGATCAGGCGCGTCTCACCTGTTTGCGCACTGCCTCCGTGATCGAACCATATTTGACCAGGCTACGATAGGCTACGATGTCATGTGATGACGTCATTATGTGACACCACAGTGGCGTAATGATGACGTCATGGTGACGTCACAAATTTGGCGGGCTGTGACGTCATGATGATATCATATTGTCTTTCATCACGTGATGTGACCGACGCCGCAACTCGTCCCCGACGCCGCGGGACGCTGGCGCTGACGGTCAGTTTTTTTTGTTTGATAAGGCATCTAAGGCTATAGCCTCAAAAACTCCCTCGCTAGCCAAAAAATGAAGTGCCTATGATCTGCTCTCGTAGTGAATGCGGCGTTATGAATAGGTGATGCAGTTGTTTGCACTCAGCCTTTTACAAGAAAGGGCTGGTGAGGTCGACGCCTACAAATTGAGAGGGTTGGCTGCAGAATGATAGCCCGCGTTCATCTATGCTTGGCGCGGCCAGAGCAGCATGACATTGCACTTTTCATCAGCACTACGTTATCTCTAAAAATTCGCACAATTTCAACATCTTCTTTCGAGTGCTTCCTCAGAAAGTTCGAGAATGTGCAGCACTTGCTACCTGTCTCGTAAGAACATGCTGTGTCGAAAAAAAAAAAAACTGGATGCATGAAGTTCAAGGGTGACATCCTAGGTTGTTTCACGCGCAACAATTTCAAGACGTCAGAAACGGGATGAGACTGCGTTACAGGGGAGCACACCGGCACGCTTTTTTCCCCCACTTAATTGCTAAAATGCCGCGCTTGTTGTTGCATAGAGCGTGTAGAATACACCGGTTGCTGACGTCTTCAATCTCGTCTACTAATAGATATATTGGGCCATTAGCGCTGCGTCACCCTCTGTTTGATGAAAGCCTAAATGACAACTCTGTTATTCTTGTCAGGCCTGTGTAACTGCTAAATCTTTTCGCTTTAAGAAAAGGGGTGCCGTCAGTTATAGGTATATGTAGTTGAACTATGTGCTGATTCATTTCATTGTCTGCTTCATGGTTAGCACAGCATTATTAAATGCGAAGCATTTCTTAGCGAACTTCGGCGACTTTGACCGTATCTATCTATCTATCTATCTATCTATCTATCTATCTATCTATCTATCTATCTATCTATCTATCTATCTATCTAGCCGCCTACGACCTAGCACTCTCCTGGCCTCATTGTTAATGGGATTCATACCAAAATTGCTATGGCATAACACGACTGTATGACAAACATGAATGACTGGTCATATCATGAAAATCATGACTAACTTGTCAAGAAAAGTATGATTTACACGCCATGGCCTCAGTGCTCCTGAGGCCGTTTTCTTAACTTCATATACCCGAAAATTGGTACGATGAGGCATTTCTGCATGACCAACATAATTGACAGGTGGTAATATGAAAATCATGACCTGCATGTCATGTACAACATTATTTACATGCCACGCTCATGGCGCGGTGACGGCCGTTTCGCTAGCTTGATATACAGCAAATTTGGTATTGCGTTACGTGACGCTATGACGAACATAAATGCCAAGTGTCAATATGGGAATCATGACATGTCATGTGCAAAATGACTTGCATGCCACGCTCATGGCACGCTCGCAGCCGTTTCGCTAGTTTGATATACACCAAATTTGGTATTGAATGACGTGACTTTATGACGAGCATAAATGACAAGTGGTAAAATGGAAATCGTGACATGTCATGTTCAACATGACTTGCATGCCACGCTCATGACACTCTTGGGGCCGTTTCGCTAGCTTGATATGCATTAATTTGGTATTAATTAATTAATATCTGGGGCTTAACGTGCCAAAATCAAATTTGGTACAGAGTTACGTAACTGTATGACGAGCAGAAATAACAAGTGGTAATATGGAAATCATGACATGTCATGTGCAACATGACTTGCATGCCACGCTCATGTCATTCTCGTGGCCGTTTCGCTAGCTTGATATACACCAAATTTGGTATTGAGTGACGTGACTGTATGACGAGCATAAATGACGAGTGGTAATATGGAAATCAGGATATGTCATGTGCAACATGACTTGCATGCCACGCTCATGACACTCTCGTGACCGTTTCACTAGCTTGATATACACCAAGTTTTTAAGGCGAAAGCGTTTAATGTCTCATGCTCATGTCCGTCCGTCCCTCCTTCCGTCCCTCCTTCCGTCCCTCCAGCCGTGCCTTGGCATGGTGCCAGGTGGGCGCCGGGGCGCGCAAACGGACGCCGGTCGCGTTGGACTCTACAGCACTCGCGCTTTCCTTGCGTAGCGTCGCTTTGCCCGGCGTCTGTAATCATGCAAGGAGGGAATCGCGTTCCATTCTTAGCAACCCCGTCTCAGTGGGCACAAGCGTTCGAGGAATATACTTTGGAATTCACAAAGTGTCCGTCAATTTAAACTCTGGAACGCGAATGGCGGCTGCACGATGCGCAAAGCGCGAGAATACGAACGCATGCGAAGCGGAGGCAGATTGGTCTCGCGTCTCGCTGCGATTCGAGGTAACAAGTTAGGCGAACATAAGTGGCAGGTGGTAACGTGAAAATCTTGGCATGCATGTCATCTACGATGTCATTTACATGCCATGCTCATGGTGCGCTTGCGTGCACTTCGCTAGCCTGATGTACACCAGAATTTGCATTGCGCGACGTGACTGTATGATAAACACAAATGACAGGCCCTTACATGTGAATAATGACATGCATATTATGTACAGCATGATTTGCTTCTTGCTGGCTTCTTCGCATTACATCGATTCTCACAGTGCGTGGAATCTGCCAGTTTTTTATATTTTTAGATGTCCAGAATTCGAAATTTTGTTGTGATCATTTCAGCGTTTACATAAAAGTATGTTACCCATCAATGATCCACACCGCACCGCGCGCGTCACGAAGTAAGTTTGGTTAATGATGCCTGGGTAGTACTTCCGATTTTCTAGGCTACTTAACTTTCTGTTGACTCAGTGGACCTACTTGCCACAAACAGAAACGGCTTTCATTATCTGGCCGTGTCCTTACCGCAAGGACACGGGGGGCGCGGGGCGATCATGGTGTCATCCAAAATTATACTGCACTTCTTTGATGAAATACACTATTAACATAATCCAATTCCAAATGTCCAATACACATGATGGCCGTAGATGTTTACTTGTGAGCTGCGCGCTTTCTTACCTACAATGATGCTGGAAGCAAACAGCAACAGTGCTATTGTTGTGGAGAAAGCCCCGCAACAGGTTGGCCTCGGCTCCATGGGATCTGAAGAAAAAAAAGAAGCCAGCATCAGAAGTTCTAGACACAACAAAATTTAGGAACACCAGATTCGTTTATCAAAGCTGGTTTTAAAACGTAGCTGCCTAATGCTGATCAAAGAAAATGAACGCCATAAAATTTGAATGAAAGCAGTCACCAAACCTCAACCAATGCCAATGAGCTGCTGGTTTGCGAGCATCCGCGTAATTTCAAAGCATTGCCTCAGGCAGTCAAGCTCTTGCATTGACATTAGAAGTAACAAAAAACCGAACCCAAATTGCTTTGTGAAAACTGACGAGGTAACTAAACTTCTAACAGTCTTTGCATACATTCTGAGACGAATGTTTTGGACATGCTGAGCGCCACTAGCATAGAAAATGCGAAATATCTTTTACGACCGCTAAACCACAACTGAGTATTTACACTAACGGCGCCTCTCGATGGAAATCACCGCGGTTGATTTTTGTCGCCCTCTGCCGTGATCGCTGCAATTTAACAATTACGGGGCCTAGTAGCACTTAAAACACCACCGAAACTTGACAGATAATACCGGTTTCGCTTGAAAATATTTCCCCTTTAGTCCACGACCCTTACAGAAGTGAACTTTCGGCATAGTACAGCTAGCATTTACGTTTCAGTACACATACGTTTCTGTACACTTAAGTTTCTGTAATAACGATGGAGCACATCCGCGGACGGTATCGACAAATTCAGCGAGCAGTGTCTCGCCCATTTCTGTCGGTTCACGGGCTCAATCTCGACAACCGTGTACTTTCCCGAACATAAAACCTTGGAACAATGACGAATTCTTTCATCAAAAGAAATTGACAACTACCAGAGTTTATCCACAAAATATATCCACAAAAAAGGAACCCACAGGGTCCCTTATGCACCCCCCATCAGCCGACTCGAAGGCGGAAGACATCTTTTTCTTCGAAACTAATTATTGAACATTCCGCGCCCCCTTCCGAAAGTTTTCTGCAACAAACGTGGTATTGCACTACCTCTATAGGATCGGAGGCATTGCAAGCTTTCTACAACTCACTTTGTTTTCCATTGCCTCCACGATCAGTCAGCCTTTGACCAAGCAAGGTTCCCATGTGGTGACGTCATCCTTTCATGTCACGGTATTATGACGTCACAAATTTTGGTAATATGTGACGTTATCGTGACGTCATCAGGTAATGATGATTTCTTGCATCACTCGTGGTGACACCGCCGACGCGGCACGTGGGTCAATCCAAAGCATTCGCCTTAAAAACTGTTTTGATTGTAGGTATGGGGAACCAAAGCTCAAGTTTGCGGAGCGATGACAGTGCCGCGCTGCGGCTCTGCAGAGAAGCGCTGGTGAAACTGGGCATAAGCGCGGCGGAGGGCGCACCTGTATCACCGGCAGCCGACAGCGGCGGCACGCGTGCGCACGCGTTCTTCGGTCGGTGCGGGGAGCTTGGACGTTGTGCTGTGAGCTTGGCACGCTGAACCGAGAGGCTTGCTTTGCGAAGCTGCATTTCCGTGATGGTAGAAGCGTAAGCAGAAGCGAGGTCCAAAGTATTACTGTGTGCCACAGCAGTGCAGACAGTACCAAGGCACGCGATCCGCCTGTAAAACTGTATCAGTTCCCGGACAAGTCGTACGAGAAAGAAAGTACACAAGCGTGGGTCACCGCAGTTAAAGGAATAAAGTTCTAGCTCTGTCTCGCCTTCCGTTTTCGCTGACTCAATTCTTCGCTTGAAATCGTTTCTTTCGACTACCTGAATCGGTACGTAACGCGGCGCGTGCATGCAACGACTGCAGAAGTGATTGCTCGCCGTCTCGCATTTTTACATCCAATTACGCTTGCATGTTCAAGCAACTTTGTGTTTTGATTCTTTGTGTTTGTGAGACCTAGCTGTCGTTGTTGGATGTTAACACTCACATACTTCATACCGCGGTTAGCATTGCGGTGTTGGTTGCGTTCAACTGAACTCCGCACAAGGCTGCATCATCGCGCCGGAACGAACGCCTGTGCATTTTCAGCTATCTTGACATCGTTTTGCTGGTTTGTTCTGTTTTTGTCGCTTTTTTATGGTGGTATATATTCAAGCCGCTGAATCTTCAACTTGCTTCGCAGCAGTTAAAGATAAGCTAAGCTAGCTGCCTCGAGGCTAAGTCGGCGGGTGATGCTCCAGCGGTACGGAGGGCATGACTCGAACCTTCGCAGGCTTTTTAGTGCCACGGCCGTGTAGTCTTTGTTTCTTTTTCTTTTTGCCCGCCGCAAAAGTTCGTTCACTACAGTACGCGTTTGCCACTGCCAGCATGCACATCTAAACAACAATCACATGTTTTATTGCGATAGCAATTATATGGACAGTCTCGAAGAGTTTTTGCCGTCTTCGTAGCCGTCGCCGTCATGTCGCTTATGAAGTCCAAATTGATAAGAGCCCCCTGCGCATCGTATGTTCCACCAGCGGGTAATAGCGGGCGAGCGGGAGCGATGAACGCGGCTGAAGCGGAGATCACAGAGCCGGCCCGCCTCCGTCGTTCCTAGGCGCATGCGATAAGATCGCCCCAACTATTCAACCGGCCCCGCCCGTCGTTCGTAAGCTTGAAAAGACGCAGGGGGGGGGGGGTCCCTCGATCGACTTTCGATTTTACGAGCGCGATCGTCGCGGGCGCGCGCGTTATCTCCCCCTTCTCGGTGGCCGACAGCGGGGGGCCGGTATACACTTCTACGTGCTGCGCTCTCAACGCGAAGTTAATGTGGTGAGCAGAGTGTCCCTGGAGCGGCCATATTCTCTTAAACGAGCGTTTTCTAGAGTTAAGTGAGATCGGATCCAAAAGAGTTAGCTGCCAGCCTCACTTCGTATAACATTACAATTTGTTGCTATCGCATTCATTGCTTCACACCTGCGGTGAAACTGTGGCTTTTTTCATAGTCGACAACGTGGAACATCGATAACCGTGATTAACGAACTTCTCTCGTTCGATTACGTTCGCTTTTTCGAAGCGCCTGTCCAGCGGGGAGATCTTTTTCAAGCGGTACATGGCGAAGCGCTGTGCGAGAGCTCTGCACGTGCACGGAAGCGAGCGGAAGCGCGGAGGAGAGAAGGGAAAACGTGCAACGTATATTCCCATTTTCTATTTTTCCGCCAGAGATGGCGCTGCCTGTCAAGAGTCGCAGCGCCACTGAGCGATGCTTTGGGAGCCTATACATGTGGATATAAGTCGTGGCTGTGGATATAAGTCGCGTTTGGCCGCGTATGTCATCTTACCTCGCCTTACCATAAATTTTCTTGTGACCTTTATGATCTGTTTTCTATAAGCCTTCAGGAATGAAATGTATTTTATTCAGTATATTTAATTAATATAACTCAACTAACGTCGACCGTCGGCCCATGCTGGCGGACCTCGTGGCAGTTTTTTCTCGTAATGTTAAACTAAGGGGGAGCTTCATCAAGAGTAAAAGAAGTGCTATGCGCTCTGGAATATCTACTGTTGTTATTCGCAATTATGAGACATGCGTTACGAACACCCGTCGGTGTTCATCTCTTTCCAGCTACTTTTGCCAGCTATGGCGATACAAATATAGAAGCAGCGTGTTCTACCATGAATCTTTATTAAAATTCTATAACGTGATGAAGAATAATATTTCAAACAAAAATGTAAGTGCAACTAAAAAAAATTAGGAAGAGAACGTGCAATAATGCCGGGCAGTAAAATTAAAGTACGGCCCCAACATTTAGCAGCTTCGTCAATGCACAGTCCAAAAGCAAGAAATACGTTCGACTCACCGCTTAGAAACTCCAAGTAAATGATCCTGTGTAATCTCGTGAAGCGTCCTTCAATCACCTGCGTGGCCGTAAAAGCGAGAAGCACCTTTCGTGTGATAACTCGCACTTGTGACGGTAACCGCTCTCGATAACGGACGATAAGGTTTTCTTCGCGAGAGGCATTCAGAGTGAAATCGAAAGCGAGCAATACGCCTGGTAATATCTCCACAAGAGCTCGACGGGGACTGGAATGCCTTTTCCATAAGCCGGCGTTGATAATGGCGGAATGGCGCAATCTATTGAACGTGCTTTACAAGTATTTCGCTCACGCAGATATTCGATACGGAGTAGACGATTGTCCATGGTAGACGAGACTTGACAGCGGCACGAGCGAAAGCCATACGCTGAACGCACTCGTTCTTCCGTGCCCGCTTCAGTGAAAGAGGTAAGCGAGGAAGCTTCGCAAAACGATCATTGACTGGGAATTTATCAGGAGTGCGTCAGATATATTTCTTAGTTTTGACGGCCTATTCAACAAACTTTCACATGTTTCATCTCACTGGTCTGCCTTATATTGCTTTCTGTTATTCCGTTCGTCTGCGGTAGTATTAATATTTGTCACAAATATAATGTTTCTTCATTTCACTAAAGAAATCACCGCTCAAGCGGTACGCACAGATGCTTAACCAACAATGCTATAACGTGCGGTCCCAGTCTTTATCACATGGTCAATGCCAACCATTGACTGATTTCTTCATGAATTACAGCTTACATCTCTCCAGAAATATATGGCGGTTGCCATTCATGTGTTCCCCTTTTTCATTTTTATTGGACCAGTGCTGAGTAATGGCGCTCACCATACTTTTGTGACACACACTCTAGGAGTTCTTTCGCAAATAACACTGCCGAATTTGGTTTCGCTAGCAATATACAGCTTTCTGGTAATCAATTTAAACTTATGAGAGTAACTGCTGCTGTTGTACAAGTAAGCGCGTCTCCAAGCGTCAAAAAAGCAGCGCGAATTAGGTGAATGCGGATGATGTGGTCGTAACAGATTGCCTAGAATTGAGAATAATCGCAGTACACTGAACCAGGCCGCATATAACATAAATGAGTGAGAATGATACTTGAACCTACTTTGAGCTTGAAGACAAAAAGCTTCAGCGAGATGCGTGACCGCTCACCAGCTGATGGCTGCGTATGTGGTTTACAAACGTGTAATTGAGTGAATTAAGTAACCTTAATGAACAAAGGTTTAAATATGGCAGTTCAGAAAGAAAGCTAGAACGTGTATGCGCCTCAGGCAGGAAGTACGGGCCCTATAAAAATTCATGGACAGATTTAAACACGAGTGCGCTGTGCATTGTGACAAAAGAGATGGCTATATTCACCTAAAGTATGTAATAATGTAGCACAAAAGAAGTTAGCATGACAATCAGGGAATGCTTTGGCAGTTTTTATTGTTACCTGTAAACCTGTAAAACCAGGTGACTCTGAGTTCATTGGTAAGGCGTGGTTTTTAGATAGGTCTCGCAGAATATATATATATATATATATATATATATATATATATATATATATATATATATATATATATATATATATATATATATATATATATATACATATATATATATTGCGCGAAGTAACGTGGTTAAGTTTCAAAGTGATATGTTCTATAATTGAGTGGACTGGTAACTCAGAAATATTTCCAGTGTTAAATTATTTGGTGTGAAGGTAATCTTAGATACAAGGACGCCCGTAATGTGTGGTCTAAAAAAGCAACACAGGATTAGCATTATTAGCGATGTAGTGACGCGGCTATGCCTTGAAAGATTGACATAAGATTGATGACTTTTGACATAAGCTCATTCTTTGCTACAAGACCTTTTTTTTCACCTGGCATAAATATGCCATTCTTACATAGAATAAGTTTATATGTAAGTGATTTTTGTTTGATGGCGACACAGTCCGTATTTTAGAAAACACCATATTTATATTACTGCATCAGTACTTATAGCGCTAAGCTTTAAGCGCAGTTATAAACACTAATGCACATAAATATTGCATCATCAAGAATATACAATCTACTAGGGGAGTGAGCAACACAAGTATGGGGGTTAAGAATTACTATAAAGCTCTGTGGGACGTCGTGCTTAACGAACTATGAATCCCAACATAAAAACGTAACAACCGTTTATTCGGTTAACCGCAGCAGCGGGCGAGCATGCCGACGTACGCTCGTGTGGTTAGTGAAGCAATAATCTTCTTCCAAGCGGGGCAGCCTGTTTCTTTAGGCATTGCCGGTGATCATGCCACGGGTGACGCTGCGGTGGCGCTGTGTGTTATGGCAGAGGTAGTGCAGCATGCCGCCATGTCACGCCGGGCTAGATGATGAAGAAGCAGAGGATGCGCCGACTGATGCGCAGTGTGCCGCCACATCACCCACCCACGGAGTACAGAGCCCTCGGGGCTTGTAGAAATCTGGGAAACGTACCCGACGTCTATAGCGCGTGGTGCCAGAAGCGGGCTTCGACGTCGGCGGTTGCTGATTGACGCCAGGGGATGAACTAGGATTTTATAGTTCGTCGGAAGTGATGTAAGCTGGCTTCAGCTTGTCAATAGTAACGCGGGCGTGGTTGCTGTTTACGCGCAGGGTTAAGTTTTACAGCGAAAGCTGTTATAGATCATAAGGGTCGTTTCTGCGCCGTAGTTTTCCGCCGCCGCCGCCGGTGTCCGTAACCAATATCGCACGAAATAAGACAAAAACTAAATAAATAAAAATCCCTATGACCGTATGAGAATCGAACCCGCGTCTTCTGCGTGGCAGCCCAGCACTCTACCACTGAGCTAAACCGGTGCTTGGAACTGCGGTGCAAACTGACCCTATGCAGGCTTCATGTCGGGGTAAGGAATCGCGTTAACGTGTGTTCTAAAGCGTTTTAGAACAGTAAAGTAAGAACCAGGCTTCACACAAATCGAATTGCGTAACGAGTGGGCCGTTCAATGCTCCAACCCCTTACAAAAGCCTCAGGCAAAATTCTTCATTGTCGTCAGCCACAGCATCAACAAAGGGCACATAATGTGTTACAAGAGTGTAGCGGGTACTGTGCTTTTCTGAAGAATGAAGAATAATGGCATAGTAGACGCTTCCCCACTACACAAAAATTATGATTTAAGGCGTATTGGGTACCATGCAAGTACGCTTGTAGTAGTAGCCCCAAGAGTGTTTAAAAAAGGCTGTAGAAAGGTCGCTCTCCCAGCTTTCGCTGTGGCTGTGCTGCTCGTTCCGAGCAGGCCTGGCGGTTTTTTTGTCGTTGCGATGGACAACCAGGTGGCGTCCACTGTAGGGCGCTTGGAAAGGTCTGCGGACGGTGTCGTCGCGCAAGAAAGAGTGCCTGGACGTTGCCACATCTTTGAAAACGAAAAAAAATGCCCCCACTTCCCCGAAGGGAATCGTGAGGAAATGCGAATGCATTTCTTGCGCCGAGAGATTTCGCCTTCACCGACTTCTGCCATCGCCTTGAGAGGCGCCCAGCCAGCGAACGGTCGAGAGTGAGGCGCGAGCGGACGAGAGAGTGGGGCGCAGGGAGGAGAGAGAGCGAACGGCGAGAGAAGGAGCGGCGAAGCACTGCACCTACCCTCTCCTACACTCTCTCGCACCACATGCTCCGGCTGCTAGGGGCGAGGATAAGCGCGCGCGCCCGCAGCTGTTGCTATGGGAGAGGGAGTGAGAGCGGACAGATAACACCTACCGGCGCGCGGACGCCGCCGCGGACAACGCCGGACGCCTCACATAGCCCGACTAAGAAATGCATTCGCATTTAAAAACTAGCAGTTCCGTGTACGAATACAACCGATGAGCGAAGCTCCTTAGAAATGGGACGCGCGCGCTAGTGGCGTTTCATTGTCGAGGCAACGGACCAACCACTGGGTGGACGACAGGGTGAAGCGATGGTTTCGCGCGTTCATCGGTTCTAGGGGAGAGGGCAGTGTCGAAAACAAGGGAGAGGGAGACTAATCTTTCGCAAGCGTTCGTAATCTCGCGCTTTGCGCATCGCAGACGCCATCCGCGTTCCAGCGCTCATAAAGCTCATTTATCTTCCCGCGTGAGGGGAAGACGCCACAGCTGGCACCGTGCCAAGGAGCTTCAACAGCGATGGCGTCGGCGGGGTGCCGGCCTAAGGATAAAAATGCGGGCTTTCAGTGGTGAGCTGCAGATGACGAACGGACGGTGGCGATGGTGCGACGGAGACGGGTGACGAAGTCGAGTGGGATCTGACGTCGCGGTGTTGTTTGGCAGCGCAGCAAGAAATGTTTTAAAATCACAGGATATGTATAATTAAGGGAATTTATTACTGCATTATCCGTATATTACCAATGACCAACAATCCTCGTTTTATTGCTGCTTGCTATACTCCAAAATAATGGAGCAGCCTTTATCCCTACATAGATAATTAGCGATTGCTATGTGGCTGCAATGAATCAACAAAAAAAATTAACCGACACACCCTACTTCAAACAACACATGCAAAAAAAATTAATGTAGAATGAGAGCTAATAAAAATGCTTATTTAACCGAAAAGACTTCTGCGCCTCAATTACTGGATCAGAAATACCTTTAAGTACGTTCAGTTCACTGAGGCTTTGTCCTTCCCCCCCCTCAGGTCCTCCTACCCCTCTTTATTGATACTTAGATTTAGTACGTAGGAAAACTTCATCCGTGATAGTTCCTCCAGTTGTCACTGGAAAATTTTACTTTCCCTTTTTTCGCTTTACAGCTATACAGAACACAACCGAACGGTGCGTTCGTCGCGATAAGCTCAATTGTAGGCTCCATTATCTTATGATATGCTGCAGGAACTTTATCTGTTGGTCCTTGAGATTGCTCGAAAGACGCCACCATTGGCAATACATGAACGGCGGTTACGCGATAATGACCGCTCGCAGAATGCCTAGGTGCTTTATGTGTGCCGCGCGGGGAACTAGCGTTTTAACCATTTCCCTACCGATGACGAGCTCAGCTCAGCCCGTCCACACGGTTTGTGACTCTCGTGACGAAGACGAGCTGGGCTCGTCTACGCTCAAAGGAGCGTTTCACAACGCCGCAATAAGTTACTGCTATTTTGCTGAGTTCTCTTCGGCTGGGACGGATGGTGCAGTGAAAAAATTGAAAACGTGCACAAAGCCTCCATTTTGGTCTAAAACGGACTGGATTGTGCTAACTTCAATTAGAACATGGTATCCTCTGTGCGCAAGCGGTGCTCCGCCACCCAACAGCTTGTTGTGTGGAATGAATAATAACTCCTGTTCACCGGCGAGTGTGGCCCCGAACACAGTGCTCTGTTTTTTTCTAAATCATCAGCTTTGGACGACAGACACGACTCGACGTATTGGCAGTGGATGCCGGTAGATGTCAACAAACCCCAACCGGCGCGTCTAAGGCGTTGTTTCGTGGGCTCTCTTGTCCATGCGCAAGACATTGGTTGTTTTTGGCCAAAAAGCTCGGTAGGGAAAGCGTTCGTTTAGCACAAATTCGGGTGTCGGCGTCAGCGTTGGTGTCGGCGTCGGCTTCACTGGTTGTGAGCGAAGAATAATCATCTTGTCCGTGAGCAAAAGCTCCAGAAAAAATACAAATAAAAAAATAAAAAAATTCCCCATCTCCCGCTAAAGGGAACCATATGTGGATGCGAAGCAGCCGGGAGATAATTAGCTTGAGCGGGAGGAACGTCGCCGCTCTCATTTCGCGGCAGCGGTCCGGGCGCTCATCGCGGCGCTGCACAGGAGAGAGAATGAGGCGCGCGCGCTCCGTCATTTTCATACCGCGGAACTACCGTGGCGCCCCCCAGCGGAGTATGCAGCTGTCACACTACCTGTCGTGCCCGCCGCTGCGTAGAGGATTCCTAGAGGAAAGGACGGGGGGATCATAGGAGAGGGGGGAGGGGACGTGCATGCGCTGTGGGGATGTGGGACGCCGGAGCCGCTCCGTAGAGTAGAGAATTCCTAGAGGAGAGAGGACGCGGATGCGCTGAGGTAATGAGGGGCGCGGGCGCCGCTCCGTAGAGTAGATGATTCCTAGAGTAGAGGAAGGGGGGTGAGCGTAGAAAAGCATAGGGGAAGGGACGCGCTGTGGGACGCGGGGGCCGCTCCGTAGAGTAGGAGATTCCTAGAGGAGAGAAAGGGGGTGAGCGTAGGAGAGAGAGGGGGGAGGGGACGCGCATACGCTGTGGTGGTGTGGGACGCGGGAAGGAGGGACGGACTAAGCCCCCTCCAAACACATGCAAGCAAGATTAAGGAATGGGGTCAACCTGGGCGACAGACACCACCTGCCTAGCCATTGCTAAGCAGCCTCTCTGTGCTCTCGGCCATGACTCAAGGAATGGGGTCAACCTGGGCGACAGACACCACCTACCTAGCCATTGCTAAGCAGCCTCTCTGTGCTCTCGGCCATGACTCTGGTGACTTTAGTAGTGGTTGACGGCCTTCATATTACTGCAGTGTTCTGGTTCGCATAATGGGTGCTTCCCTACTTCATGAAAGTGGCCGGACGCGGGACGCGGGAGGGACGGATAGAGCCCCGAGCATAAGATGCTTCGCATCTAATATATCGGTTTGCGTGAGAGTCGAGCCCAGGCTTTCTATGTCGCAAGCAGGTGTTAGACCACATAGCGACGCTACTGCGTGAAACTGCTTCGAAAAAAACACATTGTATAAATTTTATGTCGTGGCAGTAGTCTCCTAACGCATGTAATAGTGCGTGGCAGAAGCGTAGAGTCACGTAAAGCTTCAATACATGTGAATTGTGCAATGAGTGGGTGTTTTAAAGACCCACCCATTATAAAGCGAAATGGGCCATACCTGATTCCCAAAATGAAGAATTAAGGCGTAGTGAGCGCTTAACAACTGTACTTGCAGTTGGCATTCTTGGATATTTTGAACCGGCGAATTTACGCCCACAGCCGTTCGTTTCCTTACGGCACGATTGAGGCATGCACCGAGAACCGAAGCTAGGCTAGTAGTTGAGGAGGCGATGTGCACGGGGCCCGATTACGCTCTTGCGTTCTACTCTTGAAGGCGAGGCTGATGCGTCCTCCATGTTTTATTGACATGCTTTATTTCCTTACAAATAAAGCTCCTCGAACTATTCCGCACGGGCACTATGCTTATTAATTTATGGGGTTTATCGTCCCGAAACCACGATATGGTTATGAGGGATGGCGTAGTGGAGGACTCCGCAAATTTCGACCTCCTAGGGTTCTTGAACGTGGAATTAAATCTGAGTATACGGGTCTCAAGCATTTTCGCCTCTATCGAAAATGCGGGCGCCGCGGCCGGGATTTGATCCGCGACATTTGGGCGAGCAGTCGAGCACGGTAATGACTAGACCACCGTCGCGCGTCTCACTAAGCATATTGTACGCAGCTTTCAGCGAGTTTTGTTGCCAAGGGCTCTCGTAACACTGAAAATAAATCTGTGTTCATATTGCAGCTTTTTGCCTCTATGATTGCTAGAAAGACGATTTAAACCAATGAGGCGTTCCTAGATAAAATATCTTCCGAAGTGCCGAATCAGGCGTTTACTTTTTGACCGCAGGTTCGATGGAACCGAGGTGCACATATTGCAGGGGCTCTCCGCTCAACACTATCGCTCGTGCTGTTTGCTTCAAGCATCGTTGTAGGTAAGTGCGCCTAGCAACCTGTTAGTAAACTTGAACTGTCTTCGTGTGTAAGCGGCATTAACTTAAGGACTTCAATATAAGAGGTTCATGGCAACCGCTTCTTTTTTAATTGTTTCACTTCTAGGTTGTCTTACGGTAAACATGCAACTAAAATGCCTAAATAAGAGCTCCTATGTGCACGGTTGCAAGAATTTGTATAATTGCCGAATGATGGAATGTCAAGGCGATGACAAATGCTGACCATAATGTAATAATGCTTCCTGCAACTCATCTCTGAGCTCGTACTAGGGAGTATAAAAGCACGATCTTCGAGATTGTTCCAGAACGTACGCTACGTTTGTAATGTTTCTGCGAAAACGCGTTAGATACAGCAATGCCTTCAGGGACGACCTTAACCAATACACTCTCAACCAATTTCCTTACAGGTGCCAAATGTAGTGATAATAAATGTATAACTCGGCCTGTATGGTCCCATGTTTCTTCAAGCAACTGAGGGGGGCCGAATCAACAACCATCGTGTCTGTGCGGATCATTAAGCGCAGTTGAGAAGCTATGAACAAGCTTCATTAAATAAGGCGTGTGCCACCCAAGAGAAGTTAGATGTGAGATCCCGTAGCACTGTGACTGCCAGTTTATCGTCTTACTTAGCGCCAACTGAACCTCCTACGCAAATGCATAAATGCAGGGTACCGCTGACAAGAGATACAGCCTGGAAAGAGAAAGGAAGGTGATGAGGAGACAAGGAGTTTAAACACAGGATTTATTAAAGTGGCGAGTTGGGCTTGTTGGTACATATTTACGGAACATATTTGCGCCATCGCCCACAATATTGTGAAGCGAGCGCACCGCGCAGGCAGAAGGTAGCCGTGATACCTTATGTGCACAAGCTCCCGCACAACTTGAAAAAGGTGGCCCAGCGGTACAACGTCAAAGTCGTATTCTCAGCACCAAACAGGCTGTCTAAGCTCTGCAGAATGACTGACCCGGAGGCAAAGACGCTACAGGTCTGTGGCACAAATCACAGGCGGCCCTTTGTTGATTGCGCAGAAGGGGTGGTTTATGAAATTCCCTTAAAGTGTGGAAAAGTGTACGTTGGCCAAACTGGGAGATGCGTCAACGATAGGCTAAGGGAGCATGCATACAATATAAGAAACACGCGCAACGGAAAGGAATTCGAGGGCCTCTTAGCTAGTCATTGTACAACCTGCCAGGATTGCTCACCCGACCTTAACTACACTTCCATAATCAAGAAGAGCAATACACGTATCACCCGCGAAATTATCGAAGCAGAACGCATTGCAGATCTGGGGGAGGGTTGTGTTAGCGTGGCTTCCATACAACTTAGTGATGATGAGATGGCTTTTCTACGCATGTGGAGCAAGTGAACTGTGCGTCGGGTAGTATAAATACATGTGCATTTTCCAATAAAGGTTGTTGAAAGTTCAGCGCGTGTCGTCGTCGTTTGTGTTCCTTTCGTCCGTCGTGTATTTTTTGCGCTGTAGTGTTCCGTAAACAGGATTTATCTTCTTGGCTGTATTCTCTACGGGAAGGGAAATTGAAGTATGAAGAATGAAAGAGCGAAAAAAGTTTATGAAGACTAAAAAAAAACTGATTGAGACCACAGAAACATCCTAATAACGCAGAGAGCATCACACTATGTCATTAAATGCGGTGTATCTAAAGGTACAGAAAGCAGGCTCCGAATTTTCTTCACACCTCCCGAGCCAGCTCACACATTGGTACAGAAGTATGCGGTGATCATATTTTGCGAATAGCACAATGCTGCGTAACGCCCAGACGGTTTATTTTGAAACAACAAACAAAGAAAAAAACATCATCCATCCATCACAGGAATCGGTATATCTCGAAAGTAAAGCGTTCACTAACAGAAGTAGTCGAATGTTTCCTGTACAATTATGCAAGAGACCCTGCACAATGTCTATTGGAGTTTGGCAGCTAGATAACTGTTTAACGTAGATGCACCCACGTTGACGCTTGGGGGTATCTTTTTCCCGACGAATAACGTCCATGATCAATGATTAAAAAAAGCTTTGTGTTAGCTGTAGTAGTTAACGGTGAGAGCGTAAGCAGAGAAAGCGGTGTGACAGTCAGAAGAGCGTCGCTGATTGGACTGAGAACTTTGGCTAAGGTCGCCATTCCGTGGCATGCTAAAGAGTGATTGAACACCACAGCCGGACTGGAGGTAAACGCAGTGCGCTGCGTGTCCCCTGTAGCCTGGCAGCAATTCTTCTCGGGGCGAGCATAAGTGGGAAACGCGGCGTTAGAGCCAGGTGACGCAGGCGCGCGTCGCAGTGCGATTTTTGGTATGGCTGGATGCTACGAGCAAGGCCAATGCTTGCGCTAAGGTCGCCATCACACGGTTCGTCAAGGCATTCACTAAAGTGCAGTTCTCCTAGTGTAAACGCACCGAATGGGATGGACGCGTAGCAACGACGCGTTTCAGGAGCTATCCGCGGAGGCAACTGCCATGATGAATTACTTCGCTTTACCGTTTCCAGAGGGCGACACCACCCCGCCGACAAAGAGCCCCGAGAGAGGAATGTGTGAGGTATAAAAGGCGCGTGTGAAAATCATCCAGTATGCGTGACGGTGGGGCAGTGGATAGCGAACCCAATATCTGTGGTCGCGCACCGAGCGGTTGTGGGTTCGACGCCCATTGACGAACTTTTTTTTCTTTGCCATCTGATTGCGTGCATTGTTTCGACGTTATTTCCGTGATGAAATCGTCACTAAAGTCTCGGTGGACCCAGTCATAAAAGCCTGTGGCGGCAGCCAAGCCAAGCCAAGCCGCCAGGCAGCGCCACCCTCCGCTGCTCTCCGGAACCTGCAGAGAACCTGAATAAAACCAGTTGATGTTTGGGATCCACACCGCGCGGTCGTGTCTGCTTCTCCCGCGCGTACACGCGTCCCAACAGTGGTGACCCGGACGAGGCTTACCGCCTTTTTCAAGCGATCGACGCCATGGAGACTCCCCCTGACGCACCGGCCATCTCCGCCGTCGACATCAGGCTCCCGCCGTTTTGGACAGCGGATCCGCAGCTATGGTTCCTGCAGGTGGAGTCCCAATTCACCGCTCGTCGTATTGCCGCTGAGCTAACCAAGTACCACCACGTGGTCGCTAGCCTCCCACCGGCAATAGCGAGCGAAATACGTGATCTGCTGGTCGCTCCACCTGCAGAGAACGCGTACACGGCGCTCAAACAGCTGCTCATCAGACGCCTCACGCCGTCGGAGCCTCAGCGACTGCAGCAGCTACTGCACGACACCGAGCTCGGGGACCGGACGCCCAGCCAATTGTTGCGCCACATGAGGCAGCTGTTGCACACGGTCGGCGCAGCCACCACCGATGCCGACAGCAGACTGCTTCGCGAGCTGTTCCTACAGCGACTTCCGGTCAACGTGCGCATGGTCCTCGCCTCGGCTGCCGACAAACGCCTGTCTCAACTCGCCGAGCTCGCGGACTCGGTGCTGGCGGTCGCTCCGCCGTCCGTCGCGGCGCTACAGCCAGACATCGCCGGCGGCGCACCTACGACCACGCTGCATGACATCCGGGAGCAGATATCCCGCCTCGCCGATACCGTCGCAGCGATGCAGGCCCGCAGCACTCCCGAGGAGCGCCAGCGCCCAGCAGCGCAACAGAGAATCTGCTGGTATCACAGGAAGCATGGCAATGCTGCTCGCAAATGCATTCCTCCTTGCGACTATGCGGGAAACGGGAGCGGCCGGCACTGAGGACGACCAGTGTCACAGAGGCCCCCGAACGTCGTCCATCAGTGTTTTTCCTCACCGACCGCGACAGTGGCCTTCGATTCCTCGTGGACACCGGCGCTGAGGTGAGCGTGTTGCCGGTTGGGTCCACCGATCGCCGTGTCCCCAGTGCGTCCCCCCCTTCAGGCGGTCAACAACACAACCATCGCCACCTACGGACATCGCTCGCTGCCACTAGATTTAGGCTTGAACAGAACGTTCCGGTGGATTTTCATCGTGGCAGCAGTGAAGTTCGCCATCTTGGGTGCGGACTTTCTTCGGCATTTCGGCCTTCTCGTCGACGTGCGCAACCGCCGCCTTCACGATCCCGTGTCGCAGGCAACTGTGCAAGGCAATCCCTCGCCCCACCCTCCGCTGAGCCCCACTCTGCTCGGGCCGTCCGGTGCAGAACGTTTTACTCGCATTCTGCAGGATTTTCCCGAGTTGACGAGGCAGCCGCCAGCCAGCGCCGCGGTGAAGCACGAGGTACGCCACTACATCGCCACCAGCGGCCCACCCGTGCACGCGCGGCCTCGCCGTTTGCCTCCAGAGAAGTTGAAGGTCGCGCGACAGGAATTTCATGTCCAGGAATTCTGGACATCGACAACTAGCGCCATCGCTTGTGTAGCTGCCGAGTGTGCAGCGTCACTCAATGGGAAACAACTTTTAAACATTAATTACAATGCAACGCCACAATATACACCTAAATCACTCCTTGTATATAATCTGGGTGCCATTATCTCCCAATGCAAGCAATTTTGCCTTATTCCCATAAAAATTCTGGGTTCGAGGACCACTTTTATGTGCTATGTAAAACTCCATAGGAGAGAGTTTAGAAATTTATATAAGAACAATGCGCCTTCACCTGCTTAAATCACTGAAATTGCATAATGTCCATGACTCAATGTTCGTATCTGTGAAATTTGGCTGACGTTGACGAAGTTTCTGAGGTTCGACGGGCACTTTTGTAAAAGGTGCACTGCAGTGAAACCACCTGATAGGAGGGAAATCGCTTTATAGTGCTTTCCGTTGCCCCAGAATGCGAGAAAATTTCACAGCTTTTTTATATAATGTTGTTTTTCTTGAAGCTGCTCAACCTAGACAGGGTATGAGTACTATGGAGATCTTAAGTTCATAATTAGCTATGACAAGTATTTGGTTAATTAAAGTAAATAACCAAAAATGAGAATATGGCTTCGCAGTTCAAAGAAAAAGAATGAACGACACACATTGATACTGATACGAATTTTCCTCCATTGGGTATAAGTAACTAAAGGTACTGATGAATATAACAATTTATTTACAACTTATTGGTGAAAGCGGTCAGTATAAATGGACCTACATAATATACAGGGTGTCCCAGCTATCACGCAGCGCGATTTAAAAAAAGAGGAACGGCGTTACACGAAGCAGACCTAGTTCATATTGTTCCCAATATACTGTAGTAGCCGCTACTAATTTTTTCGTTAATGAGAATTAATTATTTAGTCATAATTAAAATTGTAGCTCCAAAAATACTCACCTAATTATCAAAGTGTCAATGAGGCAAATGTGGGCATGTTGAAATGACATCTATTTGTGCTACTTTCAACAACGTACTAATCGCGTGCTAATTTTTTTTCTTTCGGATTCGATTGTTGCTTCATGCATGGCCTCCGAGATTGTGCACCGGCGCGCGACCTCGGAGGCCATGCACGAAGCAACAATCGAATCCGAAAGAAAAAATTAGCACGCAATTAGTACGCTGTTGAAAGTAGCACAGATAGATGTCATTTCAACATGCCCACATTTCCCTCATTGACACTTTGATAATTAGGTGAGTATTTTTGGAGTTACAATTTTAATTATGACTAATTAATTAATTCTCATTAACGAAAAAATTAGTAGCGGCTACTACAGTATATTGGGAACAATATGCACTAGGTCTGCTTCGCGTAACGCCGTTCCTCTTTTTTTAAATCGTGCTGCGTGATAGCTGGGACACCCTGTATACATATTTATAGATCGCACTGCAATATGTACAAGTTATACTAGATCATCGTCGCTTGTAAGTAAATAGCAGTAGTGATTGTCAAAGCTAATTTATTTTAAGTATTTTAGTTTAGTTAGTATGGATAATTATTAAAAGTTACAATGACTTCCCCAGAACTCACAGCGACTGAGACTTACTCAGCAGTATTAAGGCACATTCGCACCCTGTCGATATAAGTAATCACTTGTAATAACGAATTCACCCATTTTAAGCGTAGAATACAAGGCTTTAACTTACAAGGATCTATATACGGTATTCAATGTATGAAATTGCGATCCGAGACAGATAACAGCATGGAATTGTTCTTAGTGATAGCTATCGATAATTAGTAATCAGGAACGATTTTAGGTGAAAATCTGTTCAACCTATCAAAGTGTCAAGAGAAGGGTATTTAAGAGGTTATGATTAGACTTTATCAGTGATAGACCTAGGCAATCATGAAGTGCGGGTAGATGGATAATCAGTAAATTATTCGACGATATTATTATATTGTACAGTGTTGGTCAAAAGTTACCAGGCCGCAGCGACCGGCCGCGGATCAGCAGCTCGCTACTGTCGGGGCGCTGCCATCGTAATCTCGCCTCGGCGCACGCTGGGGTCGAGCGTGCGCGTGGGAGGGGGGGGGGGGGGGGGGGGTGCATCCCTCTCCCTTTTTTTCTCTCCTTGATAAGAAAGCGATGAATGAAGTTGATGCGTCATGTGCCCGCACCGTTCGCTCTTCTAATTTTACTATCGTGGAGCGTGGAGCGAGAAGGCAGTGCTCCAGAAAGTGATGCATCATGCTTGCGGCCACATTTCGCTAGACACCGTATACTTGTCTGTATTTTTCGACTGCATAGACATGAATATCGCGCCTTTAACTTGCTGTGGACACGCCGTGGCTCTCAGACGTCTGCGCAAATGAATTTGCTGCATGTTTACGCGCTCGGGGCCGTAAAGGTATGCTTGTGTCCATTGCGACGTCGTTGTGATGCTGTCATGATTGGGTTTCGAGCCTCTTCAAAGGCAACGCCAATGAATGCGCTGATGGGGCACCCGCAGTGTTGCGGTACACTTTTAAGATTTGTTCGGGGCGCTTCTGTGCAGTATTTCCCACCTAAAAAAGCGTCACACCTGTCCGTCTGTGCTGTGCTCAGGAAACGTAGAAGTGGACTCATGCTCTATAATGCCCGATAATAAACGCCTCACGCATAGGCGTGCACAGGATTTTCAATAGTGGGGGGGGGGGGGCAGTTTGTTATGCAGTGCCCTCCCCCCCCTCGCCGGTCGCTGAGTCAGAAGAAGCCTACGACACATAAATTAAAGAGTAGCGCTGACGTGCATCTCAAAAAAGGCCTGCCATCGGTCCCCAGCTTTGCCGGTTATTTACGGGGTAAATAGTTATTTGCAACTAACATCAGCGGTGCCTAATTAGTCGCCATTCGCCAGAACTTTCAAAACACCATGCGTAGCCATTACCCTGCGCACTAAAACCTGACGTGAAAGGCGACTCAGGAAAGGTAAGGGGCTGAATTTTGCGTGCCCTTTAAATGACTGGGCTGGGGGGGGGGGGGGGTGCAGCCGCCTACCCTGCCCCCTTCGCGAGCACGCCTATGGCCTCACGTATAATAAGAATTTCATGAAGCGCCGTCATATGTCCAATTAGTAAGTTGAGACTAAGCGCGCTTTTCTTCAATTTGTTACCTCGATTTTAAATTGCCTGCTGCCCGTGTGAAGCGCAGAGTTATTCGTTGACTGAGAAGTCAGTAGGTGGGCTTTGAATGTATGCCTCTGACCTGCGTCCGCGATCGGTGCTGCTACTCGCTCTGTCGAACGACGCCTTCTTGTTGGAGGCGCTGGTCGAACTCTCGGCGATCAAGACTGTCCCGCTTCGCTCGAGTCAAGGAGGGAATTATTTGGTGCCGCTGCTGCTATTCTTGCGATATAACGAACTATTGGACAGCAGATGGTAATCGTAGACGTGATGTACGTTGAAGAGACTTACTGTCATTGTGGCGGAACACACTCGTGTTGCGCAGGAAATTAATAACGACGGTGGAGGCAGCCGGATGGCCCGTATTCGCTAGATTAATCCACAAGCAGATCCATATATTTAGGCTATATGCTTATCACGATGTTCTTGTCAGCCACGAAATGACAACGGATAGCTTCTGAATGGAAAATCTAAAACGCGTGGGAATACATGGCTGGCAGGTTGCCGTTTCGTTATGTAATCCGTGTAGCGTTTCACTTCGTCTTCTGCATGAGATAAATGTCTCGGCGGACGACTATTTTGCGTGGCGTCGAACGTAGCTGAAGGCGGAGTGTAACGCATGGAATGAGTGTAACGCGATAGGCTGCGAAATAATCTATCTATCCGCACGGCCAGTTGTCCCATGCAACAATTGTTTTGGTTGTATCATAAGTGTTCATAACTTTTAATTTGCGTGTATTGCTCGGAGAAGCTCCTCGAAAGCTTCATGCGCCGCGAGAAAAAAAAAGAAGCTAATCAATTGGAGTTTATTTACCTATGAAATCGACGAGCACTTCTAATTGCAGGGTAGGATGACGGCGATTCATCGACAACTCGAAGCACATGGACACAAGTAATGCAAATGAGCATTACTTGTGTCCATGTGCTTCGAGTTGTCGATGAATTCGCCCGCGCGCTGCCGATTGTTAGCTTCCTGGTTAGCTCAATTGGTAGAGCGACCGCCCCGGAAAGGCGTTGGTCCCGGGTTCGAACCCCGGACCAGGACGAATTTTCAGCAACTAAGAAGCTTTTCTTTCTGAGAATTCCGTATGGATTTCCTTGTGGCTTCGCGCTACAAACGGGGGGTTGTCTATTTTCCCTTTCTTAAAATCGGATGTGTTATCCGAAGGTCACAGGTTCGGTCCCTGCCCACGGCAAGGTATCTTTTCGTCCACTTTTTCTTTCTTCACATTTGCATTACATTAATTACTAATAACATCCCCGATATTTTCCTTGGCATTATTGTCTGTTAGCTCCCAATAATATTGTGTCTAACAAGGAAAAACGAGCCCTTAAAAAGGGTCCCTCACCAGGTGACATAACGAATTTCAGTTAGACACTGGAAGTGGTTGCGCGCCCTATAAAGAGCATTATGCCACAATAATTTTTTTAATCGGTCTATTAGAAGCTGAGAAAACCGATGTTTTGAGGCGGTTCGAAACCATGATGCGAGGAGGCGAGCTTGAAAACCTCGGCGCTCGCCCCGTGTAGCCTTCGCAAGCCAAATCCCTTCCCAGCCCCCCTTCGGCACGTGAGCGGGAGGATCACATGACGCATACGCATAAACACGTCATGCGCCATGTTAGAGTGTACTAGACACTCTATCCATGTCATGCGCACACAGTGTCACGAGCGCATCACGTGATCGAACCAGCCCTAGCCGCCGAGACGCAAGCGGTATTGTGGCGGCGTTTCGTCTATGCAAGCTATGCCGAATGCGCCCTCGCCAATCACTTGGCTTTCAACCTATTACGCTATTACTGAGCATGAAATCTGCGACATTTGTACGGACGCGAGACAAGCGGTGCGCCGCATGAACATTTATTTAGACGCGGGAGGATAAATGAGCCTTATGAGCTCTGGAACGCGATAGAAAATTAGTTTCGTTGTAAGGGTGGCGTCTGCACGATGCGCAAAGCGCGAGAACACGAACGCATGCTGAACGGAGGTAGATTAGTCTCGCATCTCGCTACGACTCGCAGAAAAAAAATGAAAAAGAAAACGCACACGTTCTGTTTGTGTGTTTTATTACTGCTCTCAAGTTTTATTCGTCTATTCAAGCTACAAATTGCATAAACTACACGTCGTGTCAAATAATTATCGCGGTATCACGTGCTAGTGCTGGCGACGTCAAAGCACAGTCGTCTACGTAGAGGAGCGACGTCACAGCACTACCGTCTACGTAGGGCTACTCCATCGTGTACTTCATCCCCTCATTCTCTGGGCGCGCGCCCGCGAGAAGAAGGGCAAGGAGCGTTCAGCTTGAAAGTTGACCTATTTCCGCGGCGCGTTGCGTTGCTAATTTTGGCAGACGTGATTGTGAACGCCCAGCGTACGCATTCCACTCGTCAGCTCAAAATTGTCAAACCTGGTGAGGGGCCCTCTAAAATTTCCACTTCTTTCCTGCATGCATAGCGAGGGTCTCGTTCTGGCAGACTTGATGCCTTCAGGTAGTACGCGAGGGAATATTGTTCAGCTGCCAGCTCGTAGTAAGATCATGTGCTACGTGACGCCAACAGGCAGAAAAATACTGTTCCACACTCGCCGTCATGGCTACTAGCGGTGCTGACTAACACTCCCAGGTTTAAATGCACATATAAAGTGGACGGAGGGAGGACCGCCGCCGTAGCTCAGTTGGTAGAGCATCGGACGCGTTATTCGAAGGTCGCAGGTTCGGTTCCTGAGAGCGGCAATTCATCTTTTCATCCACTTTTCTTTCTTCACATTTGCATTATAATTACCCCTAATAACATCCCCTATACTTTCCTCGGCATCATTTTTTTTTTTGTTAGTTCTCATTCATTTTGAAACTAAGGCCGTATTGTTTCCATCGCGGAGAAAGCCGAGATGGTGCCTTATTCAGCTAAATCACGTAGAACTACAGCTAGTTCATCAATGAAGAAATGCGGAATTTCTGCTGGAGAACACATGTCACTAGAACATGTCAGCCATACGATATGAATAAAATCTTTGTATTCAACGTAAAATTTCTTAAGACTGGCGTACACCTATCAACGAGCTTCTTTATAGCACGTGATTAACCAATTAAAAGAACATTAAGTGCGTTTGAGCTTCGCCTTGAAGAGGAGAAAGCACAATCGAGCCCCGTTCGCATCGCCTTCTCAATTGCCAGCCCCGCTTAACTTCTCGGTGCGCACCACGACCCTGCCGGAAAGAAAAGTACGTCTGTACTGGAAACATTTACTGTTTCACACTATCCTACCATGCCTACTGTAAGTACAGCATGCAGAATGCCCTCTATATAAGCCATAATTCTTTCTTTTGCGATCCTTAAGCCTACAAGCGCGAATGCGCGGCTGCACACTTTGTTGATACTGTTGCTGATAATGATGATTGCTCATGTCTGTGCACTTGGGAATTGGTCGGTTTTTAATGCAACAAACTTAATGTTCAATTAAAATGTCTGACGCTGGTGCGATTCTACGCTTCTGCCACGCAATATTACATGTGTTAAGGGGGCTCCTGGCACTACATTATTATAGTTTTCTTTCTCGAAACAGTTTCGAGCACCGGCGTGGCTGAATTGTAGAACCCCTGTTTTCCATGCAGAAGTCCTGGGTTCGATTTCCGCTCGAGCCGAATATTCATATTGCTTATTTATTTGCATCTATCTCGAATTTTCGCCCTCGGGCAACGCTTATTTTTCGCTTATGACGAACGACGCCAACACCAGCGCCGACGCCAGATTTTCTGCAAAACGAGCTCTTTAACGCTGTCGCGTTAAAACAGATCGCTCTTTTGTGGAATACCTAGACACCAATGAAATCATGCGCTCCTCCAAAAACATGTGGTTGGTGTAATAACTACAGTATCATGCCTCGTTCACATCAGTGACGCCTCTGATAAGACAAGTACTCACTTTTTTAAAGCAAGATTGCGGTTCACTGGTGAATAATAATAATAATAATAATAATAATAATAATAATAATAATAATAATAATAATAATGATGATAATAATAATAATAATAATAATAATAATAATAATAATTACAATAAATCATTTATTTAATGTGCCCGGGAACAACCATAAGGTCTTAGTGCAGGCGCACGCAGAAATAAAAAAAATAAACAACTCAAACCAGACAGCCTTCAGAAAGATACATCAAATAAAAAGAGCGAAAACGCAGAGACAAAAAGAAATCAACGCAAAGGGGGGAAGAATAAAAAGGCAACTCGAGAATCATGGAATGGGAGTGAAAAATAATGTGGAATATACACAACTATGCAGAAGGCTTCCTGAAAGACGGAAAAGGGGAAAATTTGTACAATGTGCAAAACTATGTTAAGACAGTGCAAAGCTCGGATCAAAACAATGACTGTGGACAATGAAAAACATCAAAATCAAGAAAGTTGACATTATAGAGACTTTGTATTCTGTGAATGGTAGAGTGTTGGAAGAAGCTGGCAGTTACAGGAAATGGTCGATTCTCTCTGGTTAACTTACGCGGAATTCGAAAATTAATGCAACTGAGAAGTAAAGGGCAGGATATTGTACCGTGAACTAGCTTGTAAAGAAATAACAGGTCAGCGCGATTTCGTTGGCAGTAAAGTGATGGCAATGATAATAATCCAGCAGTGTTAGAACAAGATCCAGAGTCATTTCTAGCAAAACGATGGTTGTAAATGCTAATTTTTTCTGGACTCGCTCAATGGCGTTACTGCTGGATTTAGCAATTCTATTCCAGATCACACATGCATACTCAAGTTGAGGAAGACATATTGCAGTGTATAATTTGTGGAAGGCTGTAGGAGAACTGACTTCTGGAGAGATTCTGCAAACACAGCCGAGAGAACGATGGCCGTGCATGGCAGCACGTTTAGTGTGAGGAGAAAAATTTAACTTGCTATCAAAAACAACACCAAGATCACTGATCTCATAAACCTTACATAACGAAACGGTATTGACAGAGTAAGGAAAAGACACGATAGATGTTTTGCGCGATATACTCATGAATTTGGTCTTTGAAGTATTCAGGGAAAGGTTGGAGAACACAATAATAATAATAATAATAATAATAATAATAATAATAATAATAATAATAATAATAATAATAATAATAATAATAATAATAATAATAATAATAATAATAATAATAATAATAATAATAATAATAATAGGTGACCCTCTCCAGTGACTTCGCGGGTCTGTGTCTACCACGCATTGCCCGAGGGCGCCGCTCGCTCGCTCTCAAGGTCCATTGATTTGAGTCGTTGATCAAGCTACCGGCCAACCCCTACGCCAGCGTCCAATAAACACCTTTACAACAACAGCAGCAGCAGTAATAATAATATGTTATAAGAATAATACATTATTATTATTATTATTATTATTATTATTATTATTATTATTATTATTATTATTATTATTATTATTATTATTATTATTATTATTATTATTATTATTATTATTATTATTATTATTTTTCTCAACCACAAATTTTCTTTTAAAAGATGAGCACTTGTCTTATTAGAGTCGTCACGAATGTGAACAAGGCATGGTATACTATAGATGTTGCACCAACCACGCGTTTTTGGAGCCACCTGTGATTTCATTGGTGGCTAAGTATTCCACAAAAGAGCGATCTGTATTAACTTGATCGCGTTAAACAGCTCGTTTTGCAGAGAATGCGGTGTCGGAGCTGGTGTCGGCGTCTTTCGTTGTGAGCCAAAAATAAGCGTTGCCTGTGGGCAAAAAATAAATAAACAATATGAACATTCGGCTCGTACGGAAGTCGAACCCAGGACTTCTGCATGGAAAGCAGGTTTTCTACAACATGGCCACGACTTTGCTTGAAACTGTTTCGAAAAGAAAAACCTATAATAATGTCATGTAGTGTGAGGGGCCAATATTCCGTGGCAGAAGCGTAGAATAGCACCAGCGTCACACATCTGAAATGCACAATGAGTGGTTGCTTTAAACACTCATCAATAAGCGCGTCATGCAAGTATTAAATAGGTACTGGCGAGTGACCTTTTAAGAAACATTACCATATAAAAATGTAAGCACGCTGTTCTTGAGCAAGACGAGCAAAGAAACAATGACACAAGTAGCGGCAAGGAAACCAGACGAGCGCTAACTTCAAACTCGCTTGTACGCGTTCCTCGTTCTAAATAAAATTGGCCGGAATAGCCGGGTCACAAACCAAGACCTGATGCCATTGTGCAGACCGCAGAGCCAGCGAAACAAGGAGGTGGTTTTACGGTCGTGTACATGCAAATATTATCAAGTGTTTTACATCCCAAAAGCACGTTATGATTATGAAGGACGCCATTGTGGAGGACTCCGGAAATTTCGACCAGCTGATGTTCTTTAACGTGCCCTGACATCGCACAGTATGCAGTATATCTAGCATTTCACCTCCATCGAAATGCGACCGCCGCTTCCGGGATCGAACACGTGGCTTTCAGGTCAGAACCCGAGCACTGTAATCGCTATACCACCGCGGTGGGTGGTCGGATACCTGAATATAATTGGTTTCATTACGCTTTCACGAACAGTTAGCAAAGAGGCGCCGACGAGCTGTATAGCATGTCATGTGCATAATGAAATACGTTATTTCGGACGTATTTTATTATGTGCTCTAGAAACGTAAAGAGCGTTGTTTAAATTAAAGCGCCGTATTTAGAATGCTTAAATTCAGAAGGTCATTGAGCAATCTCGTCCCTGTAATCAATCTCGGCCTTTATTTTAGCTCCTTTTTGAGCCCTGAAAAAGATTGTCACTGGCAGTGAATATCGCACGGCCTGTTTCCTTCACTATATAGCGCAAAAAAAAAAAGACAAAAAAAAAACATATCATTTGTAAAGTGACGCCAACAAACATTAGGGACGTCGAGTCTCTGCATATCCTCAAACCGGCATTACGATAACGTAGGCTGGTATTATTGTCTTGAAATTAGCTTTCTAAGATCACGAAAACGGCAGCGACGAAAGGACGTCCTTAGTTTCTAAAGAAACCCGTGGGGACCGACAACGATACAATCGGACGAAATATATTGAAAATGACGACAGGATGGGCAGCACGCCTTTTCAAGCAAAGACAAGTGACTTGTGTGCACGCATTCGTTGCAGTATAACTGCCGATTCACGATCGAGCAGCCAGCCGACCGCTCGTCGTACGCCTTGCGCTTATCAGTCCGCGATCACGGTTCGCTCTCGGTGGCGATAGTCGATATCGTGCTGCCTTTTTTTATGTGTATTGTCGTTTTGTCTGCCGCGCGGCATGCGTCATCGCGCCAATTTTGAAAGTTGAAGGTCCGTACGCCACGTGGTGTGAAAAACGGTGAACTAAAAGCGATGTCCCGAATTCCTGGGTATGGAACACATGATGGAGCTAGGGATCATCAGACCCTCGTCGAGCGCCTGGGCATCTCCACTTCATATGGTGCCAAAGTCAACGCCGGGAGACTGGCGACCATGCGGGGACTATAGGGCGCTGAACCAGGTAACGACTCCAGACAGATACCCGGTACCACACATACACGATGTCACGACGAGGCTTCACGGTGCCACTATCTTCTCGAAGATCGACCTGGTGCGGGCATACCATCAGATTCCCGTTGCCCCGGAGGACGTCCCGAAGACCGCCATCGCAACGCCTTTCGGACTTTTCGAATTCCTCCGAATGCCATTCGGACTCCGAAACGCGGGTCAGACATTCCAGCGGTTCATGGACGGTGCTATACGCGGCCTCAGCTTCTGCCACGCCTATCTTGACGACTTGCTAATCGCCAGCAGCACTCCGGAAGAGCACGTGAATCATCTGCGCATCGTCTTCCAGCGCTTAGTGGAGCATGGCGTGGTCGTGAACATGGCCAAATGCGAGCTTGGTGTGCGGCAGCTCTCGTTTCTTGGACACGTCATCTCCGCCTCAGGAGTTCTTCCTCAACCCAACAAGGTTGAAGCCGTGCAAGGATTTCCGCAGCCGACCGCCAAGCGCCAGCTTCGGGAATTTCTGGGTTTGGTAAACTTCTACCGCCGTTTCATTCCCCGCTGCGCCCAGATCCTTCAACCTCTCCACGACCTGCTGGCCACTTCACGGAATGGCTCAGACACCCTCTCCTGGTCTCAAGAAGCAAAAGAAGCCTTCTGCGAGGTCAAGGACGCTTTGGCAAACGCCGCACTGCTTGAATACCCCAGGTCCGGTGTCCCGCAGAGCGTAATGGTGGATGCCTCCGATACAGCCGTCGGGGCTGTATTACAGCAGCTCGTTGGGGGAATCTGGCGCCCGATTTCCTTCTTTTCGAGGAAGCTAACACCTACCGAGCGCCGCTACAGCACCTTCGGGAGAGAACTGCTGGCCGTGTACGCTGCCATACGACATTTTCGCCATTTCCTGGAAGGTGTAGAGTTTTTCGTCCTCACCGACCACAAGCCGCTTACTTATGCATTGCGCTCGCTAAGCTCCGACGGTGGAACGCACACAGCACGTGAACGGCGCCAAATGTCCTATATATCAGAGTTCACGACTGATATCCGCCACGTCAAAGGCGGCGACAACGAGGTAGCGGACGCCCTCTCACGGAATCCGGTGAACGCCATCATGCCCACACTACAGGTTGATCTTCCCGCTTTGGCAGCCGCTCAACGTGAAGATGACGAACTGAAACACCTGTTGACCGCGACCACTGCCCTGAATCTTGAGTGGATCCCAGTTCCCGGACCCGAGGACAAGGTTTGCTGTGACACAAGCGTCAGTAGAACTCGCCCGTTCGTGCCCGCGAGCCTCCGTCGCCACGTGTTCGAGTCCTTGCACAGACTGTCTCATCCGGGGATTAGAGCCACCCAAAGACTGGTGACGGCAAGATTTGTCTGGCCGGGCGTAAATCGGGACGTCCGACGCTGGGCACGCGAATGTGTAGCTTGCCAGCGCTCTAGGATACAACGCCATACCTCGACAGCACTGGGAACACTCCCCCACTCCGGATTCTCGCTTTGATCATGTCCACCTGGACATCGTCGGCCCACTGCCACCCTGCCACGGAAAGGCTTACCTGCTGACCTGTGTCGACAGGTTCACCCGCTGGGCGGAGGCCATTCCTATCGCGGACATCACTGCCGAGACGGTTGCGAGTGCTTTCCTGTACCACTGGGTAGCCCGTTTCGGTGTGCCCTCCACGATAACAACAGACCGCGGCCGACAATTCGAATCAGCCCTTTTCACTGCCATCAGTCAGCTCATGGGCACCTCACGCATACGCACGACAGCGTACCACCCCATGAGCAACGGCATGGTGGAGCGCTTTCACCGCCAGCTGAAGGCTGCGCTCACGGCAACCGAGGAACACAACTGGGTGGAGGCCCTCCCACTCGTTCTTTTGGGTATAAGGTCCACCTTGAAAGAGGACATTGGCTGCAGCGCCGCTGAGCTGGTCTACGGCACGACACTCAGGCTGCCGGGAGAGCTCTTTGCGCGCGGCTCAGAGGAGGCATCCATAGCTTGCAGCGACTATGCACTTCGCCTACGCAACGTCATGAGCAAACTGCGCGCGGTACCTCCACGGCCCCCAGGGTCGCGTGTGGTGCACGTCGACCCACAGCTCACATCGTGCCCGTATGTGTTTGTACGACATGACGCGGTTCGGCGACCTCTTCAGCCACCCTATGATGGGCCGTTTCAAGTCCTCCGCCGTGGCAACAAACAATTCACAATCAAGAGAAACGGCCGTGAGGAGGTCGTGTCGTTGGACCGCATCAAGCCAGCACACATGGACCGTGACGACGCCGTGTTGCCTCCACTAAGGGAATCATCGCCAGGACCCCCAGCTTCAATGCCAGCCCAAGTCCACGAGGTGCCCTCCCGGCTGACGCACAGCGGGCGGCTATCAAGAGCACCCACTCGCCTGGACCTTTAACTCCGTTCGGCAACTCACTAGGGGGGAGTGCTGTGGCGGCAGCCAAGCCAAGCCAAGCCGCCAGGCAGCGCCACCTCCGCTGCTCTCCGGAACCTGCAGAGAACCTGAATAAAACCAGTTGATGTTTGGGATCCACACCGCGCGGTCGTGTCTGCTTCTCCCGCGCGTACACGCGTCCCAACAAGCCTTTTGTGTTAAAATTTGGCAGCTTCGCACTAAATTGTGTATGTATGTAGCTCGCCATTAGTGGGCTAGCGGTTGTATCAGTGGTGGCCGAGTTGCTGAACGCATTGCGCCATGGAGCCAGGGGTCACAATTTCAAAGCCGTGGTGTCACTCAAACCGAAGTTTTTTTAATTATATCTTGATTTGCACCTACCTCGAATCTTCGCTGACGGACAAAACTGATTTTTGCTAACAACAAACGACGCCACCACCGACACCGGCACCGGACCTTCTACGAAATGAGCTCTTCGATGCTATCGCCGTAAAAACGCAAGGCGTTTGTCATCCCTTCCATATGACTAAACGACACTCCCCATAACAGAAATAGACTATGTGTATGACTCTAGCGCGAAGTCAACGTAGATTGTTCGGCAAAATGAAATTACAGCTTCGTTTTGGGCACTGTCACTTAATGAACGATATCGGCGCATTCAGCAATGCCAAAAGAAGCGATCAAAACGACATCCTTAATTTGAGTCGCTCAGCGCGTTTAAGAAAATGCAGCGACGCCACTAAAGTGACTCGCGCTGAAGTCTGTTCTGTTCAGTGCCCCAAAATTTTCCTTGCAAAGCAAACCGCGAGACTGGCCTAGCTGGTAAGCCACCTCTATCAAAGAGCGCAACAGCGGTTGCGTACACGGATTTAAAGAAGAACAAGTGCTCACTTCTATGTTTTATTCGAGAAAGGCACATAGATATAAGCATACTCGATGACGTGTACACAAAGAATCGGACGCATCAAATGCTTGTAAGCGTAGTTAAAAAATGCGGAAAGGGAATGTAGCTTCCTTCGTGACAGAACGTGAAAACGTGAAAAGGCTTTTTTTTTTTCAGTGTGCTCATGTGCGTACCACGACTGTACATTCGATCGTGTTTAATATTTTTCAACTACGTTAACAAGCATGCGATGGATAAGATCGCCAAAAACGCGGACCAAGTCGGATAAAGCTACAGGACACGTTCTTTCACGCTTTTCCACTCTTTTCCCATGTTTTTTCGTGCTCTTGTAATTCATCATGCACCATCAACTCGCCCAACAGTCTACTCTTCTGAGCATGTGATGCGACAAATACTTTGCGGACACGTGATCCAGTATGCCTATATCCATGTATCATACTCTAATAAAACTTAGTTGAAACTCAGTGCTTGTCCTTGTTCCTGTATGTATATTCGTTATCCGCTGTCGCGCTGTTTCTGGGAGACGTTGCGACTTGTTGGTTTTTCGGCTGGCTTAGTGCGTGTAAGAAGCAGTTGATTTTAATAGATCCTAGACATCCAATCCCCATGCACTGCCCAACATCTATAAGTCACACGTAATCTGGGAAAGCTAGCCTTATCGCACTTGTAAACTAAGGGTGCTGGCATGCTGAAGTTGTCTCTGACCGCCTTTAACGTTATGGCGCATACGTAGTTGTGTATAAAAGTAAAATAGTTTTAATGTGCGCCCCATAAGATCTATTTATTGCTTCGTTGTCTAGTTTCATTCATTTACGACACTGCAGCCCTGTAACAGGGCTTTCGTTGGAGTGGTATAATGCAGAGGTGGGTGAAAAAAGCGGGTTTGAACTTTTGTACGCACTCACAATTTCCAGCTTTTAGAGCACTGTCAAAGTTACCTAATTGCAATGATGGAATCTAGCAGTATTTGAAATTTATTAGCTCCGAAGTGCGAGCACAGAAAACATGTCTGAGGAAACTTGTACAGACCAATGATGCGGCACGGTCACTTTTATAGAATGTGCACCTGTCGGAAGGCTCGGTGTTAGGTGATCGAGCTACCGCAATTACTCGACTCTAACGCGGTTTTTTTTTTCCAGATTTTTGCTACCCAAATGTCGACCCTCGCGTTACAATTAGCGAAATTAAGATTCTTACTTCCTGAACGGAATTAGAAGTGAACCCTCGCGTCACAATCACGGTAACGTTATAATCGAGCAAATGCGGTACATTTATGATGCGAGGATAGCCACTATGGTGCTCGAATGGATACGGTGCTCGACTGCTGACCCGAAGGGCGCCGGATCGAATCACGGCCGCGTCCGCCACATTTTCTCTGTGCGGGTGAAAGCACATGAGGGCGACCAACTATCGCGACTCAAGCGAAGGCCGGCTGTGTTTAGCGTTTTTTAGTCTGTCCGGTATTCCGGTAACGCAAAGGCGTAGCGTAATACCGGACAGCTCATGCCTTACCTGCCACCACGACAAATAGCGCTATCTGTGAAGGACAAAAGCAACTAAGAAACACGCGATTCTCTATGTCCTCCGAGATTTAGGGAGCACGCATCACCACTCGTTATGCCTGCGGCATCAATTACTTGAGTACGTCTTTCGAAAACGGTGGTGAAACGACACAAATACTTTGCTGTCGAAGCTTAACTACATGCATCTCAAGCAAATAAAAGCATCATTTCGGAGCTAACGAGCTACAGAGCCCACAACGGCGACTTGATAGACTCCAGGTCTATGCCGCGCCATTGAGGTTTCGATGGCGCGGCCATGTTTTTTCCGTGTGCGCGCATGCGCAGTTCACCCTCGGTATTCCGATAACCGCAAAGCATTTAGCGTATAGCGGTGTGCCGGACAGACCGCCAAAATGCTTTTCTCAGAGCGAAAGACCCATGGTGGCTCCCGGAGGAGGCCTCCGTCGCTGAGGCGAAAACTGCGAAATTTGATCAGCCGAGCGCGGTCGCGCATACGCTATGTTTACGGAGACCAGTAGACAGTGAATATGTCTGTATGTGCTTTCTTTCCACTGTCTAGTTTGATTGAAGTGATGGACAGCACGAAGGCCGCTCACGCTCATGCTCACATTTCGCGCACGCCACTCAAGCCACGCTTGAGAGGAAACCTGATTCTTTCTTAAAAGCGGAGCTCTTTAACTCAGACGTAAAAACTTTGGCATCCGCAGGAAACCACATGTGGGCATGCGCGAAAGGAACTGGGCAAGGCCCACTACCGAGTACAGCAAGTGCGAGCGTTAACCGACAACTCTTGTCGGTGGCGTGGAGCATGTGAAACACGTGAAAGAGAGAAAGAAAGGAAGAGATAGAAAGAGAACGAATCAGAGAAAGAAGAGAGAGGGGAAGAAAGCAATAGAAAGAGAAATTGAAAATAGAGAGAACAGCATAAATCCGTAAAATATAGAAATTTAGACCGAAAAAGATAATGAAAAACAGACCCGCAATAGAGGTAGAAAAACTAGCAAGATCGAAACAAAAGAGAAATGAAGAGAAACAATCTAAGAGAAAGACAAAGAAATAGAAAAAAAGAGATGGAACGAGTGACCAAACTCTCTCTCTTTCCATCTTTCTATCGTTCTTTCTCTCTCTCTGAAAAAGATAGAAACAGATATGAAAAGAAGATTGAAAAGCAGAGGGCAAGACAGAAGGAGAAAGAATAAGAGAAATAAAGAGAAAGAAACAAAGAAATAGAAAGAAGTAGAGAGAAAGAAAAGAGTGGAAGAGAATTAAAGACAAAAAGATAAATAACAAGAGGCAGAAAGACAAATCCATAAATAGAGAAGGAAAGAAATAGAAAGGAATGAATGGAAAGCAATTGGTACAAAGCAAGATAATACAAACAGAGAAAGACCAAGAAAGAGCAAAAGAGCACAAAAAAACAGAGTTAGAAACAAGAAAGGCCAACCAGCTCCGCTGATTCCTTCTGGCTTGGTACCATTAGTGCGAAGGTGACGTCTTAGCCAGTGGAACGCAGAGCACGCTGAGGCATGGATTTGAACTTTTCGCATTCGTTAGCTTTAACCCTATTGCATGAATTATGAGAAAATCAATAGAAAAATTATTTGATCATTTTTTATCATTAACTACATGAAGAATAACATGTAAAAAAATTTCAGATTTATTGTGACTGTATTAATGAAAATAGAGGTTTGTGCCAAATATGGCACACTATGCACGTGGGCGAGCAAACTTGCTGCCATGGCTGAAAAACAAAATCATGATTGCGGTCTTTTTTAGCTTGATTTGTGGAATAAAGCAAAGCAATTGCTTCCTGTGTTCAGGCATAACTTAACATTTTGGTTAGTGCATCTGACTGCCGACATCTACGTGCAAGATGCCAATGCTTACACGTTTGGATCTTCGCATGGTGCCGCCTTGCTGTACTTTCCGCCCCACTTTCCAACCGCTGCCTTGTGGTTGTGAGCGTCAGTTGCCGACAGATCGTAGTGCTTCTAAATATTGCCTGCACTGGTTAGACTTCACATAATTCTTTTTTCGTGCACCCACGCCAATAATGTAACAAAAAAATTGCCAGGTACTGGTGCTGACACTCGATATTTTCGTGAAGCATCTCAAAAGGAGGTGTCGCCAGAGATCGGAAATGTCCCGAGTTTCGCCAAACTCGGGCCATCCAGCATAGCACCCCTGTATTGTTCCTGTTTGCTTTACTGATTTGCAAAGCCATGGTTGCTGCATGTGTGTTAAGTCAGAATAATATTCTTGTTTCTTTTACATACAGATTCACTACTATCTTGGCGATACCAACAGAACAGCCAGTACACGTATTTCGGCATCACGCTCGGCATTCTGATTTTACCAACTATAATTGTACATGTGATAAGTTGGAAATGGCACTACGACGATACCGAAGGTTGCTGTGACTCCATTTTTGCGACCATAGGAGTATTGCACAGGTAAGCGTAGCTTTTTCTTGAATGCAAGATTGCGTGTTAAGTTTTATTGTCTCGAAGTGGCACACCGGCTAGAGACAATGCCGCCTTATGCACAAGAGGGAAAAAAATTGTTGATATTAAGATTCACTTAGGTGCCTTGACTGTAGCTATTCCCTTACGTTTCGAGCGAGGACGAGTGCAAGGAGTGCGTGAAACGAGCGCCGCCACGCGGAGGAGAGTTGTGCGCGTAGCAACGACGTCGGCGTGCGGCAAGGCGCAGTGGTAAGGGGTGCTCTAGCCATACGCTAGGTCCATTTCTATATCTACTTAGGGTGAGCCAACGTGTTCGTTCTGATGAGCAGCTATGATCATGCGAAGAACTTGCACTTCCATCCGCTTGTTCTCCGCAATAAACTCTGTCTGCATGACCATGAGGCCAAGTGAAAACAACACAGCAGGTCTGGAGGCACATGTCGCAGGAGTGAGCACCTACAGACTGGTTCCAAGGCAGCCGCGTCTGCCATGCCTTGGTACGATTTGCATCGTAGAGCCCCGTCTCGGCACCACACACGCACACTGTCCTACGTCACACTAAGGGCACTTTTGGTGCAATAGGGCAACCCACGTCTTGCTCACGGAAACGATGTCTCGCAGGCGACACTGACGATCACTCGCAGAGCAATGAGGCCCCCCTCGTTGTACTTTTGTCGCTTTTTTGTTTGTGTATGCATGTGCATATGTATACGATTATGTATACATATACAAGCTGATTAGAGTTTTACTATAGAGACATTGTATTGTCTTATTTCTGTAATATCATTACCAACGCTCTTACTCAGGTTTTGGCAGTGGCTGTTTACGTATTTTTTTCTTTTTTAAAAATCATTCAGCTATCATACTGTTTACGCTGGATAAATTTGAACTAGATGTGTTGTTTTTCACTTTGTACGCTGTTTTATTGCCCTGTACGCTTGCCTATACCTGACATTTTGTACAGGGTCGTGGTCCTAGTCAAGCCCACGAACAGGCTTTTTGACCCCGGCCCTGAGCATGCCAAATGATGGAATGTTGGAATGAATAAAGTTACCAAGATATCAGAGAGCAGGTGCGGCTTCGGTCATCGCTGCTATCACCAGAGAGAGAGAGAGAGAGAGAAAGGCCCAAGCGGTTCTGTTGACCTACTTGGCCGTTGGACGACACCCGTTCGTATGGGCGCATTTCGGGTTCATAGAATCAAACGCCACTGCAACGTTAAGGCGAGAGCATTCGATGCCTTATCAAACACGTCCGCGCCAACACGAGTGATGCAAGAAATCACGATCACGTGATCACGTCCCCACATGACGTTACATAACAGGACGCCACGTGATGACGTCATCACATCATATCGTCGTGTGGTCAAAGGTGGGCCCATCACGGAGGTAGCGACAACCCGGGTGAGGTGTGGAAAGCTCGCAAGGCCTCCGGTCCTGGAGGCACTGCAAAACCGCGTAAGTTGCAGAAAGATTGCGGAAGAGGCGCCAAGGATGCTCAATACTTCTTCACATAAAGCTTCGAGTGTGAATAGACGACACGGGACACGAAGACAACAGACACCACAAGCGTTCATAGTGCCGTTGGTGTCCTACGTCATCTGTTTGCGCTCAAAGCTTTCAGTCAAGATGCGATAGCAAGTACCTTACCTAGCCATCCTGTTATAATGTGGGTCAATACATCTACTGAGAACACAAAGAAGTTGATGGTTCTGGCCTTGGAGTCATCTTAAGTAAATGCATAAATGATCTAGTGAGTTTTTTTATCTATTTATTTTGTGCTGGTATTGGGGCTGACAAAGGCACTGACCTCCCGTACTGTGACGTGGTTGTGACGCTGAAGCAAGTGGAACTCCAACAGGTCAAGATGAAACAATCTGTTAAGCGATGTTGTGCCCAGAAAGAAAAGAAGTCATAGCCTCGGTAGATCGACAGCCTCGAGCGCAATCGTCGGTCGTCGGTAATCTGATCAGCGGTAAAGCGCGTCGGTAATTATACACGTGGCATCAAACATTCAAGCTTTAACGCTGGCAGCCACGTTACTTCCAGAATAAACTCTACAGGTCGCGTTGCGCGCTCAAGCTTATCACATCAAATAATTGGGAATGTTCGACACTCCTGCGTGGTGCGCGAAACTCAGTCGTTACACATGTAACTCTTCGGCTATGTGAATATAGGAAAAGGAGAGCACGCAGCACTGCCTTCCCCCCAGTACTGTGGCAACAGATTTTCGAGGTCATCGAGTAAGATGTGTCCATATTTGTCTCTGCGACGACATAACATACTAGTTCATTTTATTAGTATATTGTAATAACATCTGGCGTTTTACATCCCAAAACCACGATGTCATTATGACGGACGCCGTAGTGCAGTAGTCTTGTGTTCTTTAACGTGCACTGACCACGCACAGTACACGGGCCCTGATCATTTCACCTCCACCGAAATGCGACCGCCGCGGCCAGGATCGAACCCGCAACTTTCCGGCCAGCAGCCGAACAGCGTAGCCACAGATCCACCATGGCGGACTCATTTATTATGTGAATGTTTTCTTCGTCTACACGCGTACTTGTTCTTGGCTCACACGCACTTCCACAGCAGTGATTTGACACTTAGTCTTCCTTCCGCCTCTCCGCTTTGTCTCTAGCTGGCGTTTGCGGCGACACACTCCACAGCGCCAATTTCGCAGATGGGCCTGCAGTCTTGCGGGTAAAATAATGTGTCATAGACAGCTCCTCAAGGGCTACTTCCCTCCACATCGGTTCTCATGGTGCGCGCGATGTAGGGAAATATTTTCAAGCAAAGTGTTGTCGAAATCTGGGGTAATATTTACT
>JALIZH010012022.1:0-20237 GCA_030522465.1 Rhipicephalus appendiculatus
AACGAAGGCACAAGTATGCAACGGACGAGCGCGAACTAACTGCTGGAGTTATTACTTCTTTGTGTGTGAGCAGCACGCTTCTATCGGAAACGCGGCCGCTGCGGCCAGCGAAGTGGAACTTCAGCACGCAAACTTGGGGGTAAGCACCAAGACGTACAAACCGCATGAAGAGATAAGCGCGCGCTCGGACGACCACGCCCAGAAGAGCCGAGCGCGCATACCTTTAAAGCGCGCTTTCATGGCTTGATCGCGCCATCTCGCTAGTGATGAGAAACATACCCAGCATTTCGGGACATCGCTTTTAGTTCACCGTTTTTCACACCACGTGGCGTACAGACCTTCAACTTTCAAAACTGGCGCGATAACGCATGGCGCGCGGCAGACAAAGTGGCCATACATAAAAAAAAAAAAAAAAACGAAGCAGCTCGATGTCGACTATCGCCACCGAGAGCGAACCGTGATCGCTGACTGATAAGCGCAAGTCGTGTACGACGAGCGGTCGGTTGGTTGCTCGATCGTGAATCAAGTATTTTTTTTTTTTTAGTGAATCCGCGCGCACAAGTCACTTGGCTGCGCTTGACAAACTCGTATTTCGAAAGGGCGTGCTGCCCTTCCTCTCGCCCTTTTCAATATATTTCGTGCGGTTGTATAGTTGTCGGCCCCACTGGTTTCTTGAAGAAAGTTAGGACGTCCTTTTGTCGCGGCCGTTTTTTGTAATCTGTGAAAGCTAATTTCGAGAAAAATATTATCAGCCTATGAGATGGCGATGACGCTTTGAGAATATGTAGAGACAGGCTTCACGTAGCTAATATTTGTTGGCGTCACTTAACAAGTGAATTTTTTCGCGCTATAGAGTGAAGGCAACGTGCCGTGCCGTATTCGCTGCCAGTAATAATCTTTTTTTAAGAGCTCAAAACGTAGCAGAAATAAAGGCCTAAATTCATTACAGGGACGAAATTGCTGAATTAATTTCTAAATTTAAGCATTTTAAGAAAGACGCCTTAATTTAAGCAACGCTCGTAACGTTTCTAGAGCACATAATAAAAAGACGTCCGAAATGTATTTCATTGTACATGACATGCTATACAGCTCGTCTTCCCCTCTTTGCTGACTGTTCGTGAAAGCGTAATGAAACCAATTATATTCACATATGCGACCGTCCACTGTGGTGATGTAGCGGTTACAGTGCTCGCGTTCTGACCCGAAAGCCGCGTGTTCGACCCCGTCCGCAGAGGTCACATTTCGATGGAGGCGAAATGGAGGAAGCGCGTATACTGTGCGATGTCAGAGCACGTTAAAGAACACCACATGTTCGAAATTTCCGGAGCCCTCCACGATTGGCGTCCTTCATAATGATATCGTGGTTTTGTGACGTAAAACCCCCGATGATATTTGGATGTACGTACATAACCGCAAAGCACACCTCTTTATTTCACTGGCTATGCGGTCTGCACAACGGCATCAGGTCTTGGTTGGAGATCCGATTATTTCGGCCAGTTTTATTTAGAACGAAGAACGCGTACAAGCGAGTTTGAAGATAGCTCTCGTCTGGTTTTCCTTGCTGCTACTATAGTGTAATTGTTTCTTTGCACGTATTGCTCAAGAACAGCGTGGTAATATTTTTACATGGTGATGTTTCTTAAAAGGTCCCTCGGTATGACCTATTTATTACTTGCTTGACGCGCTTATTGGCGAGTTTTTAAATCAACCACTCATTGGTGCAATTAAATGTTTGACGCTAGTGCCATTCTACGCTTCTGGGACGCAACACAACACACGTTAAGGGGCCTTCTCACACTACATGACATTATCATAGTTTCTTTTTTTTTTTCGAACAGTTTCAAGCACCGGCGTGGCTGTGTTGTAGAACACCTGTTTTCCGTGCAGAAGTACTGGGTTCAATTTACGCGCGAGCTATTATTATTGTTCATTTATTTGCAGCTACCTCGACCTTTTGCCCACGGGCAATGCTTTTTTTCACTCACAACGAAGACGCCGACACCAGCGTCGGCATCGCATTTTTCGCTACAGATAACTTTTTTGTGGAATACTTAGCCACCAATGAAATCACGCGCTGCTCCAAAAACGCGGGGTTGGTGTAATATCAGTATACTATAGCATGCCTCGTTCACATTAGGGACGCCTCTGATAAGACAACTACTCCAATTTTTTCAAAGAAAACTTGTGCCTCACATAATAATAATAATAATAATAATAATAATAATAATAATAATAATAATAATAATAATAATAATAATAATAATAGTAACAGATATATTATTCTCATATGAGTATTGTGTTACTGTTGTTGTTGTTGAAGAGTTTATTGTTTCACATTTGTTTTCACGGATGGATCTACAATAGATGAAAGCTCGTCTGCGGCTTTTCATATACCCGTATATAAAATAGAAAGAGATTTCCGACTTTCTCGAAAGACATCGTCTACAGCAGCGGAGCTTATTGCAATATTACAAGCTTCAAAATTCATTGTTGAAAGCCAGCAAAGGCAAAACTGGGTAATATATTCTGACTCCAAAGGAGCGCTACAAATGATTAAGGATTTTTATTTTCATATAGATGATAGCATAATATATGAAATCTTAAAAACAATTACCATCGGTTATCTGGACGGCCATGAGATATGTTTTCAGTGGCTTCCAAGTCACGTAGGAGTGATGGGAAACGCTGACAAATTAGCCACTGCAGCACACAAAAAAGTTCACTTGACACCAGTGCCCGTTTATTTCTCAGAAAGGAAGAAGGTTCTTTCCGAACTGCGCCACAAATTGTGCAAAAACGCTTGATTTGACGAAAATACAAAGTCTTCACTCTTATATCAAATAGATACGTCTCTCCGATTTACACCTAATCAAAAGATTGATAGACCATTTGACACACTACTGCACCGTCTACGATTAGGTGTTGCATACACACCTCACTTCTTATGCCGCATAAAAACAATTAAGAACGTCCCCGCACTGCGACCACTGTGACCATGTCGATGCGTCAGAGGAGCATATCATTATTGAATGTCCGCGAATTGACGAACAACGCGCTCAACTGGAGTGATCGATTGAACCGCCTCGACAGACGACCATTTACGATTGGAAAAGTACTTGGACCATGGCCACATACCGATAATCAAAGGCGCGCAGTGAGCGCCCTCCGTGATTTTTTAATGGACACAAATTTAATTAACTGTCTTTAGTTCTTATTATACCTTGCCACTATTTGTTCGGACTCTATCCGCGATGTGATCACGATATATGAACTGGACTACGCTCATATATACTGTGCTCATTCATTCGTTATAAGCCCTATAGTGTATATATGTACCAAGTGACTCTGATTATTTGTTTTTCTTCTTTTTATTCTTATTTTTTCGTATTTTTATGTTTATCTTGTAAATTACTGTCATGATGTTGGGATAGCCTGCTCCAACGTAGCCTACCTTCCCATATTTTGTCAGATATATATAAAAAAAAAAGTTTATTGAACTCTGCCGTAGGGATCGGCCGGTAGCTTGACCAACGACTCAAATCAACGGATCTTGCGGGCGAACGAGAAGCGCCATCGAGCAATGCGCGGTATACAGACAGACCTGTGATGTCGGAGGAGATGATATAACGTTCGTTGTTCTTCACTCTATTATTATCATTATTATTATTATTATTATTATTATTATTATTATTATTATTATTATTATTATATAAACGACAAACAGTGAGTAGTTGTCTTATAAAGGGCGTCACTAACGTAAACGAGGCATGTTACTATTGATATTACACCAAGCGCACGTTTTCGAACAGCGCGTGATTTCATTGTTGGCTAAGTATTGTTAGCGAAAATAAACGTCTTCCTGGGGCCAGAATTTGAGATAGATGCAAATAAATAGACAATATGAATATTCGGCTCGAGAGGAAATCTAATCCAAGACTTCTCGCACGGAAAACAGGTGTTCTACACTGTTTCGATAAAAAAGCACTATAATAATGTCTTGTAGTTCGAGGATCCCCCCTTCACACATGTAATATTGCGTGGCAGAAGTGTAGAATCGCACCAGCGTCGTACATTTGAATTGCACAGTGAGTGGCTGCTGTGACTTCCGACCGATTCCCAAGTGCACATGAATAAGTAATCAAACCGGCAGACGGCTGGAGGCGACGGGCCATGCCTGACGTTACTGACTGACTTTTTAAATAAAGTTTTCTCTCTCTCTCTTTCTTATTATCAGCAACACCATCAACAAAGAGTGCAGCTACGCATTTGCGCTTGTAGCCCTTCCGGATCGAAGAAAAAAGAATTATGTCCTAGCGAGCATTTTGCATGCTGTACTTACAAAAGGCACTGTAGGACAGTTTGAAACAATATATATGTTACGAGCACAGACGTACCTTTCCTTGCGGCAGGGTGGATGTGTCCGCCGAGAAATTAAGCGAGGCTAGCGACTGTGAAGGTGAAGTGAACGAAGCTCGATTGCGCTAACGCGTTCTCCTCTTAAATTCTTTAATTGGTTTATGCGCGCTTCGAAAATTTCCTTACAGGTTATACGCGGAGGATAAAATGTTCTGTCAGTGCACGGATATATGAATGTTTCTCAATGTCTTGAATAATAAATAGCGCAGAAACTAACGAATTATGTTGAGCGATAACGGTGGTTTAGCGAAATTAGGTTCAGTAGCCTTGCGTCATCTCTAAAGGGAATCGAGTGCCTGAGCCTCCGTGTCCCGAGCTTATCAGGGGACGCCCTTGTACTTGCAAAAGAATAACTCTTGTGTGTATATAATGTACATAGTCTCTGTGAGCGTCTTATGCTGTGAGCTCACGCGCAAGATGGGTAAGGGGCTGGGTAAGGCGGTGTGGCCTCTCCCCCTTACACTCTCTCAGCAATCATGTGATTACGTCGGGGAACGAGATTCTGCAGACGCATGCTGAACCAACGCGTTGTATCCTAGTCAGAACGCGCTGGCACGCGCTACCACGTTCGGGTCTGCGTTCGGGTCTACGTTAACAACATAATAGCATAAACACAACACAAACTATAACACTCAATACGCAACATTAACGGAAACAGCTAGTCGAACCGATGCAAACGCGGTGTGCTTCGCATCGCCTCATGCTCCCCCTTTGGCGGGAGATGGTGTCATTTTTTTCGCGTACTTTTCAAATAATTACCGCCAAAGGCAAAACGTTGCAGTACCAACACGTGTAAAAAGCGAAGTGTTTTTTTTAGGGGCGAAGCTCCTAAAGCCGCGGGTCTGTACATCCCTGTCTCTTGGTACGTGACCGCCTAGTTCTATGACAGACAGACAGACAAAGAACTTTAATGATGTCCTGAGGGACTAGCCGGGAAGGACCCGCTGGGGCCCTCGGCTCGCCGCTGGCTGCTCCCATGTCGGAATTGGGAGGCCATGCCTCTCCGCTCTTTCACGGGCCCTCTGGACGGCCGTTGACGGCGTACATGTCACAATTTTTACGGTAATAGTGGTCGTTTATCGTTGTAACACAGTAACATTGCGTAATACCAATCTTAATATAGAACTAGTGCATGAAACGGCCGCAAACGCACCATGAGCGGGCATGTAAGCCATGCCGTACATGACATGCGTTCCATAATTTGCATATAAGGACCTGCTTTTAGGAGCTAAGCTCCTTAGGGTGTGGGTCGTTCCCTCCTCCTCCACCGTAGTAGTACGTATGTAGCCAGCCACCTCTAGTTCATGAATTGCTCAACAGATGGCGTTGTGTGTATATGTCCGTTCAGACAATGTAGCTGGTCTACGAGGAGACATTGTACGGCTGCCGCGAACAGGTTAATTCACCTCAGCGTGTGTGTGCATATCTACCTAGGCTGTGGGACAAAAGGTTTTTTATTTTTTTATTTATTTTTTTCCTTCTCTAAGGCACCTGAGAGTTGCCCACCCGCTACAAAAGGCATAGCCACAATTCATCATCATCATCTTGGAAATAATATCACTAGATGGCGTTAGTGGTTTTAGTGGGATGGTGCTAGTTTTAGGGACAGACAGACAGACAGACAGACAGACAGACAGACAGACGGACGGACGGACGGACGGATGGATGTAAGTCATGCCGCACATGACATCCGTGCCATAATTTGCATTTAAGGATCTGTTATTTGTGTTCGTCATACAGTCATGTCACGCCATATCAAATTTGGTATATATCCAGGAAACGAAACGGCTGCGAGCGTGCCATGAGCGTGGAACGTAAGTCATGTCATACATGACATACATGTTATGATTTTTATGTTAATACTTTGTCATCTATATTTGTCACGCAGTAACATTGGATAATACCAACTTCAGTATATATCCAGTGAATGAAACGGCCGCACGCGCACCATGAGTGTGGCATGTAAATCATGTCATAAATGGCATACATGTCATAATTGTTAATACCTGCTATTTATGTTCGTCATACACTCTTGACAAGGCTCAATATTTTTGGTATACCTTAAACTAAGAAACGGACGCGAGAGCGCTAATAATGTGGCATGTAGATCATACCGTTCATGACATAAGTGTCATGAGTTTCATGTTATGACCTGTCATTTATATTCTTCATGCAGTCATGTCATGCCACAGCAACTTCGGAATTTCATACCTTCAAATCTGTATGCCATCTCGGACACTTTTCGTATGACATCACTCAACACATAGATAGCATATAAGTCATTGATTGTAATTAATCCGAACTCCTAATTAATGAGAACAATAAACAGTACAAACCAATGATATGAAATTGTTATCTACCACCTTATCGTAACTGTTCACATTGAAACACTATATGTACTGTACTACATATGTGCTTCTACACTGAGAGCTTGCCCGATAAGTTTAAATTAAATGGTTAGATTAGTGATAAATATTTATTACGGTTATGAAATTCCTGATGCTTCATCCACATAATGTACGTCACATCTGCAGACTTTTGCTGAGTTTTTACCATGATCAACGTCCACTTTCTCATCGATTTACCGACAGGTGATTATTTTACCCCTGTAATGCTGCTTTCCTGCACTATCGATTTGGAAAAGCTCTTCAGGAAAAAAAATCCACCCAGCGTAATCCCACGAAATTGCAAACACAAAGACAGGTTGTCCTACCGTACATGCCACTAGAGTGCAATTAGCGAATACGTTATCGTTGCGCTACAATTAGCTTTTCAAAAATCACCCCATACATTTTCAATGGATGCACAAAAGTGTCTCGGGAAAAAAATCCAGCCGGCCGATTAAAACTAATCGCGTTGTACCACATAAGGAGGTTGTCAGCATTAAGTGCCTGAAGTGCAATTAGCGAAAAATCAGGCATTGCTCAGTAATCATTTTTTGAAGAACGCTCCCCATAGAGTTACGCCCAGCGCTTCCCTTGGGGTCGGCTTTGCCGCACTAGTCGATGTCCCAGATTGCTGGACATGAGAAGCATTTGCGCCTCCCAAACAACACCAACACCCACCGCGATGCAACGCGGGTTCGTATCCGTCAAGACAAAATCCTGTCGACGTCCATGCGTCTGGACCATGGTCTCGACAAAGATGAAGTTTTAGTTCGACCGTAATGTGAAAGAGCTTCGTTATTTAACTTCGCTTAGATCGATGACACGCTGCGATAGAAGCTGCTTTGCTGCTAAGCTCTTAACCGCTGGTCAAGTAGTGTAGTTGTGGCCGTACAACGACTTGTAAGTTCATTTGTTGCAGCATGACTTGACTTGTTGAAAACACCAAATAATTCACAATGTCGCCGTGTGTCACGGCAGGCAGCAGATCGACGTATCGCTACAGCGTACTTACCGATGCGCAGACCGTAAGGGTCGAGATGCCATCGCACATTTCTATTTTAGCTCGGTAACGTACCCGAGTCGGCCCCACGACTCGGGTTGCGTTCTGAATGACGTCATCTTGGGTATACCTTCCAAAAGGACAACTATATCGATTAAACTTTGCGTGCACTGATTCAAAACTCGGCGAAAGGAACTGTTAGAACTGTGCTCATGCTACTGATATTTCGCGCCAATGAAACTCGGTGCTTGAAGTACCGTAAAATGAGGTTACTTTGTGACTGCAGGGGTTACTTTGTGACACGCGCTCGGTTTTCTGTACTTTTAAATCTCGCGCCACGACCAGGCGCCGCCGAAAAACTATAAGCCACCCAACAAGCTCGCCTGACATGCCGTACCACTTAGCAACAGCCGGCCAATGTTCCCACGCTCCGGAGCCACTCTAGACTCTGACATGTTCAATGGTGTTTTAGCGTGCATTGTTGAAGCACCAAACTTCGTGCGCTCGACCCGTCCGCACGAGAAAAACAGAGAAAACAGGTATTTACTTGTGATTGTTAATATGTAGGCGAAAATAAACTGTAATATAAATTTAATCAAGTCATGTCTGTTGAAGTTTATAGAAAGGAAACTGAAATGTTGATACTTCGCGGGGTAACTTTGTGGCACGCCAATTGTAACAAAGTTAGCCCACTCTGTTTTTTATTTAAATTATATGTTGTTTTGTTGAAAGGAGGAAGATGCTCAACGTCCCAACGGTGAAAAGCGTATCAGTTGCCGATGTAGAAGAAGCGAGCAAGACAGGAAAACCGACAAACAGAAAGAAGGGCAGCTCTTCCTCCCGTATCAGAGCTAGACGACCTAGGAAGAGGTCTTCTCTTGACGACAGCCCAGAAGAAAGCACTGACGGCGATTGTACATAACGCAAATAGACTTTTGATGGGGTAACATTTTGTGAGCCCTTTTTTTCCCACTAATATTCAGCCAAAACAACGTTGTCACAAAGTTGCCCCACACGACTGGACAACATTCTGACAGCTTTTAACCTGAATACAGCCGTTTGTAATAAAAATGCGGATTTGTAGAACATACCATCGTGTGAGGGAATGTTTCAGCAACGTTACGGCACTATTCATTCGCCTTTATGTTGATAATTGTTGAGTGAGAGAATGAAAACGTACGAAATCTGTCACAAAGTAACACCGTTTTACGGTACATTTCTTCAGGTTATGACCTCAACGGAAACTAGCGTGCTGGAGTGCAGTGGCGTAAATCCTTGAAGACCACAAGGGGGGGGGGGGGGGACCACGACCTAGGTCGTGGGGGGGGACACACATCTTCCAACGGCGGCCATTTTGTTTTTAAAATATGGCTTATTTTAATTATACAAATAAAATTATGCATTCACATAAACTAATAATAATAATAATAATAATAAAATGAGCGTCGGCGCCCAGTGACAAACAATAGCACTGGGCATCCAAGCGGCATCACATATGGCGAAGTTTCTTATACCAACTCGTGGGAAGGCGCTAGCATCTCCTGCAGCTGCATCATTCGGGTTAAAGTATGCAATATAGAATGGTAGCACTTTTTCTGCTAACGCTTAAAGGTATTTCCCATCGTGTGTACCGGCTGTACTTCGTTTCTGTTCGCTGAAGGTGCTTCAGATTTCAGAGTTGATTTTACGGAAAATTCGTTGTCTTTGTCTGTCAAGAAATTCAAATATGACGTTTCGAAGGAAAATCCCAAGGGGGGGACACTTGCAAGGGTGTCCCCCCCCCAGCCTGAGCAGACAGGGCGGGTCAGGACCCCCCTGACCCCCCCCCCCCCCCCCTCCCCCCATGATTTACGCCACTGCTGGAGTGTATGTTAATGTGTGCTTTGCACGACACACCCGACTTTGCTAGCAGAGCTTGGCTGAGCTCGCTGAGGGACAGCGAACGTCGTCATGGGCGAGCGCGTGCGTTAGTCCTCAGAATGTTGTGGCGTTTTGGTTACTTCTTTATTGTACAAGGTGCAATGTTACAAATATATGAGATTAACACATCCAATTAAAAAAATACAACACTTTTCGACGCTGGTAATTGAACCCGGGCGTCCTGGGCGAGAGCCAGGTATCCTAACCACTAGGCCATGCCGGAGAACAGACTCAGAAAGGCGTGGCACCATGCTAAGGGTCATAATGCGATAGAGCGCTCTCAAAGGATGAATGTATTATTGCTCCAGTTAATAAGGATTTATGAGGTCTTACATACCAAAACCACGATATGTACCCCATCCTTGTCCCCCCCCTCCCCCTCTGGGCACCCATGGAGGTTTTAGCGCAAACAAGACTCTGGCAAAAGAAAAACACACAGCAGAAGCCTGTAGCGTTGCCTTACAATTGAACTTTTCTACATTTGGGATAAATATGCATTTGCGCATGTCGTCGCAATATTACGAGAAACCTCAGGGAAACCCATAGTTCCTTTTCATCACAGAAAGGGATTCCGGGCTGACATGCCCATCTTTTTCTAACGTATATGAGCCTTCGAACGCGCGCTAAAATACTTACGTTTCTGTAAAGATATTGGCATTCCCACCACTTCACGCACAGGATTCCACCAGCTAAAGAAAGGTCGTGAGAGTAGTTCGCACAGTTTACCCACAACCCGCGTCATTCTGAAACTTCGACCCATCGCCCGGTTTAGCACTAACTCCGCACATGCTTACCTTTGACCGAGCAGCGCATTCTTCGAATGCGCGGCTTTTCATTGCGATCGCACGCGCACGCGTGGACAAGCTGCGGCGTCCCGCCGCGGCCCCCGTCACGACCGAGCGCGCCATGCTCAAATCAGCCAATGGCTGATACTTGGCCTGTGACGCAGTTATTTTTGAGCCTGTAGCGTCATTTGTCGAGAGAAGAGAGAGCGATTTTTATCCGACTTCGAGAATTTATTTAGGCCGCGTGCTGCGCTATAAGATTTGGATTGCGTGTTCTCGGGTGCCTCGACTACTAATCGGCAGCGTTTTCTGAGCATGATCAAAAAGTGCTGCAGAGCCCCTTTAATAACGAGCAAGAACAATAGTCTCTTCAAATACAGCTGATTGTCATGTACATTTTTGTCAGTAGCAGACGTTGCGGCCAACATAACTGATAATCGCGTGCACGGAATCAATACGGCATAAGCGGTATCTCGATTTTCACGAGTTGAAGAAACCGTTCGCTTCCGTCGCTTTTGAGTTCGCGCCGCAATCAAGGTGTCTGACTGCAGTCCAGCCGACAGCACACTCGCCTTGGGGAGAGGGTGTTTTGGGGGTCCGCGAAGTTATTTCTAGCTGAAAGCATCTGAGTACTATGCTGGCGAAGGACATCAGCGCGCACCAGTTTAATGCGCGTTTACCAAATGCTTGCTTCTGTGTATACAGGGTGTTTCAAGAAATGTGTCTACTATTTTTAAAAAAATCAGCAAAATGCGGTATTTGCTCGCGGTCTTCACAATTGCTTTTTCTGTAGCGGCAGGCATTTTAAGATAGTTGAAGACATGATTTGGGACAGTAATTAGGAAAGTTGAATTAATTAACTTTTTAATTAAGGGAGTTAGGAGGTTAAGTCCAATGGGAGAATTGAACTAGTCCTTCATGCGAAGAACCTGTTTAAGCGTGAGGTTTGCCTCGCTTAAAGCATTCATTTTCTGATTGCATTGAGTTAGCATTTCTTTGAGTAGTATTATCTCTTACTCTAACTTATTCAATGCGTTCTGAGATGTGGCCTCCTCAGACGTATGCTGCGTTCCCTCAACTACGTCTGCCCCCTCAATGCTTGTGGTCCAGGTGTTCGGCTCCGTGACCTGGATCTGGACCGTGAACGGGATCTTGACCGTTCCCGGCCTCCTGGTTTTCGAAGGGGGAAGAGAGTCGCGCTGATATGCGTTATTGCTGACAGGTGCAGCCTTGCGTGAATCTTGCTGTCGGCGCTCCCAGCGTCGTTGTTTCACGATGTAAGGGGTCTTGTAGCGTGCCTTGCAGGTCCTGTCGGCCCCCCAAAAGTACATTTGCGGTGAGTTTACAGCAGTGCACATTAACAGCCTCATTCGCAGTGTAAATGAACAGAAAATGAGAAAAAATGAAAGGATGGAAAAAACAGGATTATCCCCAACAATGCAACGCATTTTCATTAGAAAAAAAAATTAATATCAAGGCACTGCAATAACTTATAATGCAAAATTAAACGCCGTATTTCGGAGAACTGGATATTGACGAGAAATAAACTCCGGTAAACGCCGCGTGTACTCTAAGAAAAATAAACTCCGAAAAGCAACTCCGAATTTCACAAAAAAATTGCGAAAACACGGATCCCCAATTATAACCTATTGGAAATTATAAGAAAAGATCTTGAAGACATTAGCATGAGGCTTTGAGGAACGTAATACCAAGTGGTCTATTTTTCTCATTCACCTCCCCACGAGCCATTTTATGCTATTTCCAATAGGTATTGAGTCAATAGGTATTGAGACATCACGTTGTGTTGTCACAGCTGTTAGGGGTGCCGCCTATATCGTGTCTATCCCCTTCAGTCACAGCGTACACAATTCTGTACGCGAACTTCAGAGGCGCGCCACACGGCGCCTGATTCTTCAAATGGTCTGAAACTCGGTGTGCACATTCCTGCAGGCTTTCTGAGTGGATTAATAGAGATAATTTTAACTTCATAGTGCTATGTATTGCTGCAGAGGATCACTTTGCTGGATACACTACCATGTTCGACGATCGTTCGACGAGCCGCGTTCCAGGAGCAACGTCAAGAGTATTTTTTTTCGACTCGAAACAAATATACCCAAAAAAGAAACTGTGTATCCATTTCGGGCCTATTTTTTTGTTCTTCTTATGCAAGTATTCAAGCTGACTGATTGCAGAATAATGAGATAATTATTTACATGTTAATTTACATTAATTACTGAAACTCACATGAAACAACACATTCCTTGATTTCCTTTCTTGGAATGTAATACTGAGTTCCTAGGAATCATGCCAAGCGAATTTGATGCACTTGCAGTGGCGCATCTTAATTCGTGACTGAAGGGGCTATACAGGGTGTTTCACGTAACTGTAACCACATATTTGCAAAGAAAAGCTTAATCCCAACTGAATAAAACAAACGACATGGCTTGCCGTCACGTGGCTCTTGTTAGAGAATCTTTATTTCATGCCTAATTTGTTAATTAGCTAAAATGAATTCAGCGACATTTCGCGATATTCACCTTAGGACCAAGTGCGTTTCGTTAAGTTGTGGGGGGGAGGGGGGGGCAGTACGCTTAGACCGATCCGACGGTACTGCACGTTACCACGTAGCACGTAACAGCGCATGAGCGTAGTAACGTGACATTACTTCATATTTCGCAGGCTTCTTTAAAAGCCCGAAAAATTCACCACGCAGCATGCACGCCGCCAAAAAATTGAATCGGTCATTTTTAATGAACTCTTCGACGTGACGAAGAGCACTTTGTCCTAAAGCGAATATTAAAAACAGTCGCCTAGTTGATAATATTTAATGAACAAATTGAGCGCAGTATCCAAACACCATAAAGGGCTCCACATGACGGTAAACCGTATGTCCTCGGTTTCTTTCAGTAGCGGTTAACCACTTTTTTTTAATGTTTAATTATGTGAAACATCCTGTTTGCTTATCCACTTTGTTTAATACGGAACCGCCTTGCTATGTGGCTGAGATATATTCATTTTGGTATTTTAGGTTACCGTAAAGTTCTGTTATTGTTACAAATCAGCAGGTAAGCAGAGCTAGAAATGGCAATGGAGTGAACAGTAGTAATATCCTGCGACGCTTTGTGCCACTGGAATTCGTCTCTGTCACGAGGCTATTCAATCAGTCAGCTCTCGTGTAGGTTCGCGTACAAATGGGTAACGTGAAAAAAATGAAAGACGAGACCATTTGCATCCGAAAACCCCACAAAACTCAATGTATTCAAACAAAAGAAAAATGTAACAAATAACAGACAAAAATACAGAGCATGGAAAACTAGAAGTAAGCTTAAAGGATTCCGAAAAGGTGAAAAGCCGCGAACAGTGCGTAAAAAATGTTCAGAAGAAAAAAATCCGGCAGATCCCACGCACTGTGGGAATCGATGTAATGCGAAGCAGCCAGGAAGGAGCAAATCATGCTTTACATAATTTGCATGTCATGTTTTACCTGTCAGGACCTGTCATTTATGTTCATCATACAGTCACGTCACTCAACACCAAGTTTGGTGTATATCAAGCTAACGAAACGGCCGCGAGCGCGCCATGAGCGTGGCATGTAAATCATACTTTTCATGACAAGATAGTCATGATTTTCATGATATGACCAGCCATTTATGTTCGTCATACAGTCATGTTTTGCCATACCAAATTTGGTATAAATCCCATTAACAATACGGCCACGGGAGAACAAAGTCGTAATCGGCTAGATAGATAGATAGATAGATAGATAGATAGATAGATAGATAGATAGATAGATAGATAGATAGATAGATAGATAGATAGATAGATAGATAGATAGATAGATAGATAGATAGATAGATAGATAGATAGATAGATAGATAGATAGATAGATAGATAGATAGATAGATAGATAGATAGATAGATAGATAGATAGATAGATAGATAGATAGATAGATAGATAGATAGATAGATAGATAGATAGATAGATAGATAGATAGATAGATAGATAGATAGATAGATAGATAGATAGATAGATAGATAGATAGATAGATAGATACGCTCAAAGTTGCCGAAGTTCGCTAAGAAATGCTTCGCATTTAAAAGAGAGCGTCACCATTCACGGGACGCGGAGCTTGCAGCGGAGGCTTTGGTGGCAAGGCATAGACCAAGGCATAGACGCACTCACGCACACGGCGACGGGTGAGATGCGGTACATACGTTCACTCGTGTAGAGGGAAGGAAGCGTCGGACGAGTTGGGGTCAGCGACCTTTCAGCGTTCGCCAGCCGCAGCTTGGAGCCGAAGCCGCCGACGTAGGGCTTGACAAGAGTATGAAGTTGGGCGTGTTGGTAATGCATTACTGAACACGCAGTGCACAAATTTGACACATGACAAGAGAAAGGACGAAGACGAGCGTTTACTTCCAACAAGATTTATTTCGAAGAGAGTACACATATACACTCTCGAAATGCGAAAAACAACCAAATCATTCCAGAAGCCCACAAATGCCATGCGCGAAAATCTTACATTTTCAGGAAAGGCAATCCTTTTTAGAGAGAAAGCCCGAGAGAGGGAGTGCTGACGCAATTCAGCCCAAATCCACAAATTCTCTCTGCCTCGATAATTTCTCTTGTCGTTTTATTTCTATTCTTTCCAACGATAACGGTGTCATGCAATAACAGTTTTCAACCACACGTGCTGCACTGCAAGGCCAAGGAACCATCGCGACCATTGTTGAGGGTTACTTCTTTTCCGCCCCGAAAAAAGCTGTCTTACTTGTGTACAGTGTACTAAAGATGTTTCGAACGGAAAACTAGGTTCTTCAAAAAAGCACAAAATCCCGTTAGTTTTTAGATGTCGGCAATCACACAAGTACACGTAAATATACGGCCTGTACGCGCGCGTTTAATTAAGGAACCAGATGCCTTGTGACGCGCGACATTAGTAACCCCTTATAAATTTTAGTATGCTTTCTCGCGTGACACTTAAATACTGCGGTGAAATTAACGGAAGAAGCGCTTTGTCGCGATAGATCAAGGCGACAACAGTCTAGAACCATGGTCCTGCGTTATGATTTTGGTTTCCTGCATGGGTTGGGAATGGTTTTTTTTTTTTTTTTTTTTTTTTTTTTTTTTTTTAGATTTACGGCTTGTGCCCGCCCAAGTGCGACCTCAACATTCACGCATGTTGACGTTATGAGGCCTGACTCCTTCGCCAACACCGTCCTCACCTTCTTTCGGTCCTCGTCCATCTCTTATTGGATGCCTGATGCACGAGGCAGGCACTTGTAAACACAGTACAACGACAGCAGCCCGTGTCGACGCGTTAGAAAAAAAAGCATGGCACCAATGCCCCCCGTAATCTAAACGCGAAGGCACACCGCGGCACATTAGAGCCTCAAAGATTCGTGCACAGAATCTCCGAGGCCATGACGCATCTCTGAAGGTTTCTTCTGACCGTAACAAATGTATTTTCTTATACCGCCATTCTGACGATTTCGCAGTGCGGCGGGCATTACCGCGCATGCGTTCCCGCGCTCGCAATTGCTTGGCGCGTCTTCCGCGACAGCGCCAACAGCGCGGACAGTACCTCTTCGTACCTGGACGGTAGCGTACGTTCAAATCAAACGTCGCCGGGTTAAAATCGGTTCGAAACGACCGTACTCCATTACACTGCAGACCAATGGGTCTTGGCAGGGACCAAAGAAAAATTCGTATCATCACGAAATTCGCATGAGCTGGGATCATATCACCGAGGTTTCACTGTATATTGCGTACAATACTATCTGATATCCACAAAGATTGCCTTCAAAATTTTCATTTTGCCTTGTTTTGAATCTTTGGCACAGTACCTCCTTTCCACTCACCGCAGAGAAGCGCAGCCATAGCATCGAGGGCTAAGATGATCCGTTTGCCGTCCATGTTCTTCAGCTGTCCTCACGCTCGTGAATACGCATAAAATAAACGAAGGAATTTGTTATTGGTGCAAAGAGGATGCTAAAACAAATTCTCAATCACATTGTACGCTATACATAAATCCCTCTCCTATTTACAAGAATGCATTCTACAGGTCACTGCGGCTCTTGCAAATAATAATACTATGTCAATCATGTACAAACTTCGGTGGTAGAACAGTGATCCCACACGAAGCTACAAGCACCAGATCGGACATCTTTAATGCCGCAATAGCAAGTTAAACACGTGCCGAGACAATGCGATTAATGTCGTAAAACCAAAAGAATAAAAACACACTTTTGATACACATATCCAGCCGATACACTTTTCGCTAATTCCCCTTTTACCTGTGCATAATGAGTACAGGCAAATAGCTAGCCTGATACATAACTGTATATTCGACGTCCACAAACCATAACCCTGGAAACTAAGGGATAACCTGAAGAAGAAAGTTCATCTATCCGTCGCTTGCCCTTTGTGAAACACGACTTTTGTTTACTAATTATGTGAAACGCGCCAGCCAAGTCCCCCGCTTTCTTCGTAAGCCATGTCTTCCAAAGAAATCGGCAAGCCTGACCTTCGACAGCCGCACCATCTCCCGGAGATGGTGCGGCTGGGCGGTGGTGAACGACTTTTGACTCGTCCCTTACGAAACAGGGCGCTTCACACCCATACAGTACTACTAAATTGGTGGGGCATAACCATCAGACGGGGTGCTCATGCGCTGTTTTAACGCGATAGCGTTTAAGAGCTCGTTTCGCAGAAATTGCGGCGTCGGCCTCGGCGTCGTTGGTAGTGAGCGAAAAATCATCATCTTGTCCGTGACCGAAAAAATCGATAAAGATGCAATTAAAATTAATAATAAAAATTTCCGGGGTCTGAGTGAGGATCGTACGCGGGCCCGCCTGCGTGGCAAGCAGGTGTTCTACCACACAGCCACGCCTCTGCTTTGAAATACAGTGAAAATACCTTCCTGTGCTTTTGAAATGCAGTGAAAATAACCTTCATGCTTCGCAAACGCAAGCTTCCTTTATATAGGCGTCGCAATATAACACTTAATATCCAAGGAATATTGCGTGGTACAAGCGTACATTGCCATCGGGCGTCAGAATATGTGACTATCATAACGATTTCGAAGTTTAAAACCGGCCACCCATTACAAACGGCACACATCTTACTGCGCGTATTCCCTTAACACCATGTAGTGGGTGCATAGCAAGTATGCACTAAGTCGTTGAAGTAGGCACTCGGAACAGGATGTCACTATCGCGTTCAACTCTTAAAGGCAAAGAATAAGGGTCCCCCCAATTTTTAAGGCGAAAGCCCTTAATCTCTCATGCTCACGTCCGCTTCTGGTGTCCGTCTGTCCGTCCGTCCGACCGGTGTCCGTCTGTCCGTCCGTCCATCCGTCTATCCGTCCGTCCGTCGGTGTCCGTCCGTCTGTCCGTCCATCTGTCCGTCCGTCCGTCCTCACCTGTCCGTCCGTCCATCCGTCTCTCCGTCCGTCCGTCTGTCTGTCCGTCCATCGGTGTCCGTCCGTCCGTCCGGTGTCCGTCTGTCCGACCGTCCATCCGTCTATCCGTCCGTCCGTCGGTGTCCGTCCGTCTGTCCGGTGTCCATCCATCTGTCCGTCCGTCTCTCCGTCCGTCCGTCCCTCCGTCCCGTTCGTCCGTCTGTCTGTCCGTCCGTCCGCCTGTCCGTCCGTCCCGTCTGTCCGTCCGTCCGTCTGTCCGTCCGTCCGTCTGTCCGTCCGTCTGTCCGGTGTCCGCCTGTCCGTCTGTCCGTCCGTCCTTCCGTCCGGTGTCCGTCCGTTCGTCCGTCCGTCCATCCATCCGTCCTTCCGTCCGGTGTCCGTCCGTCTGTCCATCCATCCGTCTGTCCGTCCATCCGTCCGTCTGTCCGTCTGTTCATCCGTCCGTCCTTCCGTCCGGTGGCCGTTCTCTGTCCATCTGTCCGTCTGTCCGTCCGTCCGTCCGTCCGTCTGTCCGTCCGTCCGGTGTCCGTCCGTCTGTACGTTCGTCCGTCCGTCCGTCCGTCTGTCCGGTGTCCGTCCGTCTAAACTTGTCTAAACACCCCTCATCACTGAAAACGTGTAAAGAAACGACGACTTCCAATTAGGGAAACCTCGAATTACAGATGAAGCCAGCATAGTACGTACAAGTACGCACCCCATCGTATACACAAAAAGGCATATTGAAAAAAAATCACGCCATATCCGCGAAGTGAATGATGATGAGTGGGCGAAGCTCGATCGTTTTCATTCATGGGAGAAAGAAAATGTATGGTCTGGAACGCGCTTATATTTTATTTTCATCAGCGTCATCGTCATCGTTATCACGTGTAGTTGGTACATTCCACTGTACTGCGTCATCGTCATCTTTATCACGTGGAGTGGGTACATTCCACTATACGTGGCTGTCTACGTACCTACCTAACTACTACTACTTCTACTACTACTACAACTACAGAGGAGGGACAGACCCACACCCTTAGGAACTTCGCCCCTAAAAATACTTTATGGACAGGACACCGTTACACAGCCTTACACCGATCATGTGATATATATATAACTATGATATCTAGAGCCGCAGTCGAACGCCGGCGTGGATACTCCTGTACCGCACAATTAAGCAATGAACGTTGACAAAATTGGCGTAATTGTATGGAGTGTTTGTAGGTATCCCTAAAGACACACAGCTGTTAGTCTGAACTCGCTCAACGTTCAACACCTCGCTTCATGTTTCTTCTGGGCATTTCGTTGCAGCCAACCTTTGCACTGCCGCTCAAATGTTTGACAATTTGTTTTTTGGCTGAAAATACAACCCGCACCCCATAGCTTGACGAAACGTTCTTCAACCGACGTGAGACGTTATGCAGGTAAGGGACAGCAACTGTTTGCTCTGTCCTACCATGAACTTATTTGTACTCGTCTCCCTGTGCAGCTTATCGAATTTTTTTAAATCTCGGCAATTCTTCACAAGGCAAGAGGAGACACTCCCTCAGGATAACCGGCTTCCCTGATGCGCTCAATCTGCATGGAAACACTCTCATTCATCGAATGTGCGCACGATTTCGTGAGGGCGGCTTTGATGCAGGAAGTTGCGATCCCGCACTTCATTATCTTTGAATGATCCGAATGATAGCTGAGCAAGGGCTTTGCCGATCTGGGGTGATACATCCAGCACGTGTGAAAGGACAAAACTTAATTAGTAGGTCCAGAAGCATAATACTGCATTCTTTGGGCACTACAAAGGTATACTGGAGGCCGCTACCATTTTAGGGGCGAAGCTCTTTTTAGGTGTGGGTCTGTCCCTCCTGTGTAGTCGTAGTAGTAGTAGGTAGGTAGGTAGGTGGGTAGGTAGGTAGGTAGGTAGGTAGGTAGGTAGGTAGGTAGGTAGGTAGGTAGGTAGGTAGGTAGGTAGGTAGGTAGGTAGCCACATGTAGTGGAATGTACGCACTCCACGTGATAACGATGACGATGACGCTGATGACCATGAAGTATAAGCGCGTTCCAGACCACACATTCTCTTTCTGCCATGGATGAAAACGATCGAGCTTCTCCCACTCATCATCATTCACTTCGTGGATATGGCGTGATTTTCTCTTTAAAAGCTTTCAGATCATTCACTGGCGTGCTCGTACCCGGACTGTTCTTTACCACAACAAGGAAGCTCACCGGAACACGCAAGCTATAGATTAAGAGCTCGATGAAGAAAGAGCTAGAGGGTCTGGGTGTGAGGCTGTTCAGATTCGTGGATGACTGGCTACCTTTCTCTGTG